>PYAF01004555.1:176300-197136 GCA_007407185.1 Glycine tomentella | reverse complement strand
GTGCTAAGTGGTCTATGTACAATTATCCTGATCCACCTTCCGTGTGTAGTCACCACCTTTGGAATGATACTATTGCCGTTCATTTGTTGAAGAATCAGGAGAAGTGGATTCGAACGCTCACCTATTTCAACCACACCGATGCTTTGAAGCCATCCAAGTTGTACAATATACATTAGCTTAATTAATAGCTATTAGGTTAACTTGAGTCTTAACATTTTTTTCTTTACCATTTTGTTTATTTATTTCATTTTAATTTTTATGATAGTTACAATATTACCATGTCATTTGATGGTCTTAATAAGTTATTATCTTCTGTTGAGTAAGACAAGGGAGCAATTTAACTTGCAAGATGCGAATTGGTGCTCGATTTGTGGGTTTTACATGCAATTTTGTGTAGTACATGATCTATAATTGTTGTGAAAACAATGCAAGGGGATTTTTAACTGAATTTGATCTTTCAAAAAAGGAAATTAGGGAAACAGAGTTTGTGAATGCAGGGTAGAGAAAACAAGTCATGCAATCACTATGCAAATTCAATCATTGCAAAATAACACGTTAAGGATAGGTTTTCTTCACTTTTCAGAATTCATAAATCTTCAGAATTTATAAATCTTATTCTTGTCTGGTTCTACTCTGCAAAATTTTCTGCAGAACTAATTATTTAAATTTTGGTCCAGTACACTACATAAACTAGTATTATTATTATTATTATTATTATTATTAGGTTATAACATTTTATTAGTTTATGTTTAAGTCAACCGGATTGAATTATCAGCTATTCACATCACACGATTTGACGTCAATCTAACCTTTTTCTACTTGGCAAAAACTACTGTGCTCTCGGCTCTGCATAATATATACTTATATTATTTTATATGCAAACATTATTATAATTGAATATATATTGTGAGTTAATAACATTATTATAATCTAACCTTTTTCTACTTTATACTGTGAGTTAATAACAATTTATTTTATATAATTAAATTTATAATAAATAAATAAATAATTTTAAATATACAAACATTACTATAATTGAATGTATAATAAAATATTTTTAAATAAATTGAATTTGAAATTAAAATTAAAAATATATTTGCAAGGAATAAAAAATTAAAAAACAAAATTAGATACTCAACATATAGAACTAAGATAAGGTATGGGACTTAACAAAAGTGATTGTAACTCTTAAAAATGTTTTCCTTCAATAATAGCTATGAGAAATATTTAAAATAATCTATATCATAATATAAATTATTTATCATAAATTTCAAATATTTTTACATATAAATTAGAAAAACTTATTGATATATATCAATTATAATGATATCTGGTTAGTTATTAATTAATATTATACATATCAATTAAGCCAAGAATGAATTGGATTGGATTCATTTATTTTAATTTATCACCTCAGGTTTGTTAATTTTATACTTGGAGTGAACTTAATTTGATTGATTGGTTGATTTTTCTCTCTAGAGAGGATGTCTGTTGTAGAGAACGTTATTAGTAGCTTTTTCACTGATTAAGGTACAAATGACTTTTAATAAGGTGATGCTTATGGAATTCCCTTCTACTTACATGATTTCGTTATAAACTTCTAAAATAGAATCTCCACACTTAGGAATAAAAGAAAATAAGAATAACATTAGTATAATTTTATTGTATATTATATAGCAAAATTTTATTTTCATTACATATATTGAGTAAAAAAATAAAAAAATAAAAATAAAATTATATTTTACAATATTCAATGAATCATATTTTCATTATATATATATAAGGGTGAAAAAAAATAAAACAATAAAATATGATTATATATTGTTCATTCTTCGTTTATTTTTTCACCACGCTTCAAATACCCAAACCTATATAGTGGCCAAATGAAGCTTGAGACCAAATTCATGGTTGATTGAAAGAACCTAACCAAACCTATGAGTAGACCAACATCAAAACATGCCATAACACGCTAATCTTGTTCAAACCTATGAGCTCCCTTCAACAATACAATGAAATTACAAGGGTGCCAGGAAGTTAATCATGTTCAAATCACAAATAACGCTCTCTATGGAGTCTAGACACGCATAGCAATAAATTGCATCAATCAAGGCTGTGAAAAAGTCACAAACACACAAAAAAATGTAAAGATTCTTTTTGCAGGGAATCAAATAAACACAAACTTTCAAGTCTATATTCATTGTCATTAACAATGGGAGATGTATAAAGGATTAAAAAAAATACGAACGTGTGAACTCCCTTATTAATCAAGGGCCTGCAACTATCTTCATATCTCTCAGGCAACATTTAGAGTTCTCTGGCTAATCATGGGATTCTTCTTCAAGTTTTAATACTTGCTTTAAGTTATCAAGCACATGATCCAAAAGCTGATTCTGCAATGACTCAAAAGCTAGATGGAATTTTTCTAGTTGTTGCCTGGAGTTTTTATTAAACAAGAACAAACCATAGTAGAGATCAAAACTGTCTCTAAGAGTGTTATCCATCAAATTCAACAAAGACTCAAAGCCCATTGTGTCAATTTTCGTTGGCTCCAAAAAATCCAGCTTTTCTAAAACAGTGTGAGTGATAAATTGAGATCCAGCTGCTTGTCGATCATGTTCAGCACATGGCATTTCAACAAGCTGACACCCTTCACTAGAAAAAATGTTGAGAAACCGATCACATCGTGATGTTCTTGCTTCATCTGTTCCTATTCTAACCTTATCAAAAACAAAAAGAAAACCACTCCAACCATCTCTTGCACTTTGTGGCCCAAACATGGGATGGGTACAGAGCACATCAAAATCAGGTGGCAAATGTTGAAGAAACAAGTTTCTGTGAAATTCCTTGACAGAAAGTACATCAACAAACAAAGTACTTCTCTCCAGTTTCTGCCAGGGAAATGATTTAAGAACACCCTCTGTGGAAAGAATTGACGTGCAAAGTAAAATTACTTCAGGATGTTGTAGACATAGATCTTCAGCATCATGGAAATAAGTAACACCCAATTCCTTAGCTACACTAGAGTAGTCTGACCTAGAGTATGCCAACACTTCGATGACCTTGACGCACGATAGTTTTTGCGAGAAACTGACCAAAGTTGCCAAAACCAACTATTGCAATCTTGAACTTCGAGTTGTTATCAGAATAAGGACTTGAAAGATTTGTCTTGTATTCACTGACATCACTGTATGTAAATGATTAGGTTCAACATAGAGTTGTATAAAATAGAGTTAATGAGAAAAAAAGAGAAAACAAAAATAGGAGGGGTTTTAATTCTCCAGCATTCATTCACAATTGTATTGGACATTCGCACTGGCAATATAATTAAGCAACCTCTTTTGCCTTTTAGCCTAGTTGAGACTGGTTTCATCACAGTTGAAGACTAAGCCAATTCAAATCAGAAAACAGAAGAAATCGAAACAAAAACCGAATTCATGTCCCTATAATGTACTAATTAAACAACATTAAGATGGATAATAAAATAAATAAATAAATACCTATGATATGGTGCAGTATCATGTAAACTTTGCACCCTTGCCCTTACGGGGTTCTCAAACAAGTGCTCTCTGGCAACAGCATGCACACCCTTCGAGAGCTGCTTCCTCAACTCCTGGAAAGCGAAACACAACCTAGCCAACATGTCCGGCGAAATCTTATTAAGAATATACAAACCATAATAGAGATCAAAACTGTCCTTAGCAGTGTTTTCCTTTAAATTCAACAGAGACTCATACCCCTTTAAATTCAACATGTCCGACCCACACACGGTTTGCTGCAAGGTAAAAATTCTTGAATATTCTTTCATTATCACGACTTTCAAATATTGAGGGAGTTGTTTATTTATTGAATGCAGAACATTGAGCCAGTTGTTTACTTGAACCATGACAAGTAGCAGCTGATGCTGAATGATCGCCCCATTTTGAAGGGAATGGCAGAGAACTTTACACTGAGCTCAGTGACGGAAGGTCATGGGCATTTCCTTGAGGTGAACAACTCTGCCAATGTTATCTCCCTCGAAGTGCTCAGCAACGTCTCTTTCACGTCATCATTCCGGAGGGATAGATGGTATATGGCGCAGGAGACCCGAGACTGGGGGGGTTTGAAGAGGGATGTTCCATCCGACACTGAGATTTTGCTTGTGAAGAGCGACAACCAGCCGGGACTATATATCATTTTTTTGCCGCTCCAGGGAGTGTGGATTCAGAGCAATGACAACAAGGATAAGCTTGAGCTACATCTACATCCCGAGGCCAAAGGGTTTACTCGTGTGGTCTTTCTCAGTGCTGGCAGCGACCCATTTAAGTTAGTGCACGACGCCTTCTGCTTCATGGAAGAGTCTTTACAAGATGAAAGAGTTCAGTACCTTCAACCCCTTGCCCCAGGCGACTTGCCGCCACCAGAGTTCGTGGTCATCGACGACTACGTCTCCCAAAAGTTCAGCAGTCGTAACCCGTCTCCAAAAGATGTTAGCCTGTTGAAGATTTGGAGGGGGAACGAGTATGGTGGGGTGATGGGAATGTTTCACTGTCAAGGTGTTGAGTGGAGCTCGGCTTCTTCCAAACTAGGTGGGTCTCTCACTGAGCACGACGTGAGATTCACATTCACAGAGTTTGTTCATGGAGGCAGGGGGAAGTGGAACCACCAATTTGCGTTTTACGCACACTCACTATGAGGAGCGAGTGTTCGTCGGCAACAATGTTCGGCTATGGTTTAATCGTCCCTTTCAACATGACGTGCTAGTTGTCGCACCCATCATGCAATTTGGACATGGAGTAGTTGCGGTGTTTGGTTTTATTGACCTCCTGTATCCCTGCTCATCAATTGACACAAGGGTAACATCCTGAGATGGATTGCCATCTGGTCGTGGGTCAACATTGATAGTAACTAAATGATCTTTGTAATTGTAGTTAAACTCAACCATTTTCCCAAGAAGCAAGCAAAATTCTGGTTTAAAGGAGGAATAAGCAGCAAATCTTCCATTACCCTTGAGTTTCACGTTTACAAAACACTCTTTCAACTTGGGTAGCTCACGATAAACCTCCACAAAATCAATTCCGTCAATTGATGAGCAGGGATACAATAAAACCAAACACCGCAACTACTCCATGTCCAAATTACATGATGGGTGCGCAACTAGCACGTCATGTTGAAAGTGACGATTAAACCATAGCCGAACATTGTTGCCGACAACACTCGCTCCTCATAGTGAGCTTAAAACGCAAATTGGTGGTTCCACTTCCCCTGCCTCCATGAACAAACTCTGTGAATGTGAATCTCACGTCATGCTCAGTGAGAGACCCACCCAGTTTGGAAGAAGCCGAGCTCCACGCAACACCTTGACAGTGAAACATTCCCATCACCCCATCATACTCGTTCCCCTCCAAATCTTCAACAGGCTAACATCTTTTGGAGACGGGCTACGACTGCTGAACTTTTGGGAGACATAGTAGTCGATGACCACGAACTCCGGTGGCGGCAACTCGCCTGTGACGAGGAGTTGAAGGTACTGAACTCTTTCATCTTATAAGGACTGTTCCATTAAGCAGAAGGCCTCGTGCACTAACTTAAATGGGTCGCTGCAAGCACTGAGAAGGACCACATGAGTAAACCCTTTGGCCTGGGGATGTAGATGTAGCTCAAGCTTATCCTTGTTGTCATTGCTCTTAATCCACACTCCCTTGCTGGAGCGACAAAAAAATGATATATAGTCCCGGCTAGTTGTCGCTCTTCACAAGCAAAAACTCAGTGTGGGATGGAACATCCCTCTTCAAACCCCCCAGTAAACAAACAACTCCCTCAATAACTCAGTGTGGGATGGAACATCCCTCTTCAAACCCCCCAGTAAACAAACAACTCCCTCAATATTTGAAAGTCGTGATAATGAAAGAATATTTAAGAATTTTTACCTTGCAGCAAGAAACAGAAAATGCTCCGTTTGAAAACCGTGTGCGGGTCGGAAAGGCTGCAGAGAACCGACGGAAAGAGTCTTCGTACGTTGAAATCAAGGGTTTGCTGGTGGTAGTGGTGGGAATACCAAGAGCCAAACAAGCATTGGAAGAAGCCATTGTTACTCTCACTCACTCCCTGGTAAAAAGAAAAAGCGTAGTGTGCGTAGTGTGCCTGAGAGCCTCTCAGCTATATATTACCCACAACTCAATCGTCCAACACACTCCTGCTTTACCTTTTACCTTGCGCATGCTCATTCCTATCACCCGAAGCGGTCCTTCTTTTGCACTAACTATCTCGGGCCCAATTTTTAAATGGATGTCATTAAGATTTATAACAAATTAATATTTTTAAAGTGTATAAATTATAGTATTATAATTCAAATTTATGATAATAAATATTTTTAAACATATAAATTATATTTGCAATAAATAAATAATTTATATTACTGTTACCACCTGTCTTACAACAAATTTAATGGTAGTATTGTATTGAAAACTAAATTAGTTATGTCAAGTAATAGAATGCATTGGTAACTATATTTGTTACAGAATTAATATAAATAAAGATTTTATTATATATCATAATAGAATGCATTGGTAACATTTTTTTTATGATAAAGAAGTTCTTTTGTGTAAGTTAATTAATTGCCGTTACGGACTACAAGCACGTCCTGCTCTATATAATTACTATCTTATTTAATGTTTAGTAACTAATTTTATCAAACATATAAGATAATGAACTTAATAACTTAAACTTTTAGTTAACATCTTTCAACTAAATTTAAAAATTTAGCTTTTAATTTTTATTTTAATTAACTTTAAATGTTTAACTAATTTCTCTGTTATTTTTGCTAACATAACCTTTGAATAATAATTTACTAGTACTTTTTAAGAGTCTAATAGTAACTTGTTATAAATTGAATTTCTATTAACAGGAAATTTTTATACTTTATATTAATAGAAAAATAAAACTTTTTTAATACTCACACATACGAGATTCCTTTTTTATTTATATATAGGTCTAAAGGGAATAATAGTGAGACCATGAGAGAGACCTTTTTTTTTTGCCAATCAGAAAAACGTTCTAAAAAATTAAGTGTGTATCGAAAATAAAAATCAAAATTGAATACTTAGAGCAGTACTACGTATACAGATGAGAATAAAAAATAAAATAAAAAATTATACGTATAGGTAGGTAGTACTGTGTAAAAAAAATTATATCCATAAAATAATTTATATTCAATCTAATCTAATTCATTTTAAATTTATTTAAATAGATTAATTTCATATCCAAATCCAATTTTTTATATTTTAAATCAAATCCAATTAATTGGATATTTGTTTGAATTTTTAAACCTAATATAACTTTTTAGACAATGATAGCTAGATTTTTTTGGCCAACTTTGTTAGGACTCATTTTTTTGTCAATGTCGTCTAGAGTTATTTTGGTTGACATCAACTATTGATAATTTTAAGTTGTCATTTCTTGAGTCTATTTTTCGACTCACCTGGGATCCACTCTTTCTTTGACGAATTCGAGTGGATCCCAAGTGAGTTCTTAATAATTCTAATTTTTTTTTTCATATAAACGACTACTTTTTCCTAATGTTGGTAAGGGTTTTTAAGCAAATATTGATTGATGTTATTTTTTGGTTGATGATATTCAAAGTCTTTTTGGCCGACATCAGTCAAGATTATCTTTTATCGATGTTAGGTAGGCTTTTCGCTCGACATCGGGTAGGTTTTTATGGTCGACGTCAAATGAGACTTTTTTTTGATCGACATAGGCTGAAAAATATCATTGACCAACATCGGTTGAAAAACATCATCAACAGACATCAACCAAAAAAAGTTAGTTGACGTCGGCCAAAATATTCCCCCAATTAACACCGATCGAAAAAAACTAGTTGATGTCAACAAAAAATATCCCTAGCTAACACCAACCAAAAGAAATAGTCATGGTTAATGTTGACCAACAAATCTTAGCTATTGCCAACAAAATATAGTTTCAACCAGCATTAGCAAAAAAATCTAGTTAAAGTCGACCAAAAAATAGTCTTGACGAATGTTAGCCAAAAAAATATCAACGACTAGCATCAACCAAAAAAACTTAACGATGTTAGTCACAAAAATCCTAACCAATGTCGGTCAAAAACTAGTCACAGGCGATGTTGATCAAAAAATCCCTAGTCAATATCAACCAAAAATATCACCGACCAACATTGACTAAAAATCATAGTCGACCTCAACCAAAAAGTAACCTTACCTAAGATCGACCAAAAATGTCCTTGACCAATGTCGACCGAAAGTGCACTGACTGATGTCAATCAAAAAATAGTCTTGGTTGATGTCAATCTAAAAATGTTTGGACCAGTATCTGTCGAAATTGTCCTGGTTGAAGTAGTCAAAAAATACACTAACCAAGATCGATCGAAAATAGTCTTGACCAAGGTCAATTGAAAATAGTTGGACGGGTGCCAAAGAAGAATGAGAAGAAGCCCCCCAAAAAAAAGCAAAAAGGAACATAACCTCCGATACGATGAACGAAATAAAATCATATCGAGGTCCTAATTGTACAACTTTGGTACTAAATTTTCACTTTTTAGCATTTAATAACTAGAATTTGTAAAAAAAAAATCTTATAACATTTAAGTGAATATAAATTGAATATGACCAAATCCATATTCATTTAGATGAATTGGATCTTGAATCTAAATTATTTAAAAAAAATGAAAATAAATTTAAAATTTAATCCATTTAAATAAATATGAATTAGATATTGTCGAAGAGAAAAATCAGAAATTAGAAGAAAAAATATATAATAATTAGTGAAACCATGGAGAGAGACACCTATATGTTTTTTGCGAAATAGAAAAAAGTTCTCAACAAGAACAGGATAGAGAATAAGTGTTTGTCTAAAAAGAAAATCAGAACATCCCAAAGAATAGTATTTCTTGTAGAGGATTTCACATAGGATAACCGTGGAGTAGAACTTGATGCACTCAATTATTTTATTTTGTCTTCTTATCGCATAAAGGTTTTGGAAAGAGAGCATTTCCGCTATGTGGCTTTCCTCCTCTCTCTCTTCATTGCATTGCAAAAAAGCTTCGCTCTTTGGAATTTGGAAACGGTTTTCTTCTGTGAAGCAGAGGAAGTGGTGGAGTGGTATCGCAGCGTCCCTGAATCGAATCTCTGACAGTATTCTATTTTCTCTTGTTGCAAATACTTCAATAACCTTATGACTCTCTTAACCGTACATATATCATGAATTCATGATTCTTCTAAGTATATATCAATGATAATACTCCTTTTTCAATCAAGTTTCTGAGTAAATAATTACAGTCATTTATTTTTAAGTTTTAACTTTAATCATAATTAATCAAGTTTTTGAGAAGATATTGGGTGGCCAAATTTTTATGGACGTTGACTTTTACTCAATTGGTAATTCTCAAAATCCTGTACATACAGTAATTAAGGAGGGAGTAAGGTCGGTGTTGATAATTACTGTACTTTTTTTTTTATACGGGTGTTTTTTTTTTTATGTGCTCCCTAAAACTTTAGTTAATCACTATTTTTTTTTTTTAGCTTGGTCTTTTGTCCTAGGTCCCTTATTCCTTGCATTGCATGGGTTGTTGAAACCACAAATTATGCTCTTTGGACACCCATAGCTATAAATTATATCAATCAAGTTATGAAAAAGTCACAAACTCAAAAAAAAAAATGTAAGGAATTCTTTTTGCAGGGAATCAAATAAACAATGATCGAAGGCAACCATGTTATGGTAACAATTTGTTAAAAGTAGAACTAGTACAACTGAAATTTGTTATAAATCACCAAGCTACCTAATTCTAATTTGATAGGGTGGGACCTCCTATTAAGAAAGTTTGTGAAAGAAGAAACTAAAGAAAGGTGAATATATAGAGGTCCTTGAGTTAGAAATGAGAGAGAGGATTAGGAGGGGATTATTGAAGAGTTTGGAAATTCATTGTTGGGAGGATTCTGGTCCCTCGAAGAATAAACATTGTTTCATTCTTCTTTTTCTGACTATGAGATTTTTTTCCTTGCATTCTGCTGATTCAGTTTCGCATATTACAAGTATGGGATAAAAAAACAATGAACACAATTGGATCGATGGACACAAAAGAACAAGCAAATAGAGTTAGATATATTCTGGATCCTTTGGGTTTTCAAATATAGATCAGTTTTGCCAAATGACTCGTAGAATAAAAGGACGCTTAATTGGTGGTCACAACTCATAACAATGAGAGTATGGGACAAAAAATATGAACATGTGAGCTCCCTTAAGTGTCAACCGCGTAAGGTGGGAATTAATAAAAAAAACAAAAAGTATTGAAAAGTTAAAATATTTGAGAGTCAAAAATGATAATCAAAATCATTTGTGTTTTCATCTCAATCAAGTAAATCAGCATGAATTTTACAAAACTGGATGCGAAATTTTAGAATGAAATATTTATTGAAACCTACTACTCCACAAATAAGCAGGCCTACAATTATTATCAATAAAAGGAAATCCTGGCAAATCAATTTCATTTACCTTGGTGTTTGGACGAGGAATTTCATGATGATTATAGGCAATTTGAAATTTAGAAATTTAAATTGCTTTAATTAAAAAATATTTTATAAATATTTTGTTTGAATAAACTAATTTAAATTTCTTAACTTTTCAATTTTTTAGTTTGGATAAGATGATTCAATTGTCATCGTATACAAGTTTTCATTTATACATATATATTTTAAGAAAAAAATTAAATGTTAAAATTTACAAAAAATTAATTAACATTAGCTAATTTTTAAATATTTAATCATTTAAAAACCATTTAAATATTGAATAATTTTTACATCAATATTAATAACTTTTTACAAAAAAAAAAAAAAAAAGTATGATATCGTTTGCAAAGTTTACAATGGGTCGGAGATGCTTCCCTATACAAAAAGTGCATGCGCACTAAAGTAGAAGCAGCGTCTTTGGACCACCCACTCCCATATCTTCCGTATCCTTAATAAGGTACAGAATCAGTCCTCATTAGAAAAAATCATGTACCTATATATATGTATGTACGTACTACGAGGGGTTCTTAGGAACGTGCAATCCCCAAAAACTCCTCTATCTTTGCCAATTAATGGATTGTGGCCACAACACAACCAAAAGTATTTTTGTTGGAGGGCACTCAACTCAACACTCAGGAAGAAGCGGTATGAAATATGGCAATTTTTCAGACGTGTGACAGAAAAATCAATGAAACCAATAATGGAAATACAGTATCCTTTTGGCTTTACATGGGGTGGTGATCGATCTAGCCTATTCTATTCCTTTTCCTTTTCTTGTCTCTATTTTTCCACCTACTGATCATGACTTGCTTAGCGGTTTTTGCTACATTGGTATAACTAGAGAGATTGAGAGTTGAGACTCCAAATAACCAACATGGATCGAGCATGCTTTCTTTAAATCAAATGCTGACCACCTCTATCTAATTAAACATTAAGCTTAATTTGATTGGGTCCTTAATTACATTGTGATTTTTGTTATTTATAGTGATGCAAGGACTCAATTGCCATAATTAACAACTTAAGATACTAAATTTAAACCAAAAAATATTGAGACATTGAAATAGTGAAATCGCATGTTAGTCATGAACTCATAATAAAATGAGGCCTAATAAATATTTATTTGTTTTAAGAATTTACAAAGAATGTATTATTAAAACAATAAATCTTGATTATTTTATTTTTCATTGTTTTTTAGAAAAATAAAACTTAATATGTTGTGAATAAAAATAATCAACCAAAAAGCACATTTTATAACTTATGCACCCACTTCATGATTTACAGAGCAGAATTAATGTGTGCAAAATATTAGAATACATAATCTGTCACCTGCAAACAGAAACAAAAAACTTAAAGAAGTCCTTCTCCTTTGTAAGTTAATTACCGTTACCACCAACAAACTCGTATTTTATGTTCTTTTATATTTACCATCTTTGTTTAATAACTATTATTTTTAAACTAGTAACTAATTTTATCAAACATTTATAAATAATATACTTAATAGCTTAATTTTTCAGATAACATTTTACAACTAGATTTAATATTTTAGTTATTAGTTTTTATTTTGATTAAGGACTTGTTTGGATGTCAGCTTCTCTAAAAATACTTCTAGAAGAATAAAGTAAGAAGAAGAAAAAAATGAGTTTCTCCATAAGCTAAAATAAGTCTTTCATTAGCTAATTTATAGATGTCATCTCATCTAAGTTATATTGATGAGCTTCTAAAAATTAATTAATTGAGAACTTATTTTTACTTATGGAAAAACTCATCTTATTTTTTTCTTCATATTTTCTTTTTCTATAAATGCTTCTAGAAAAGGTTACCCAAACATACCCTAACTATTAAATATTTAACTAATTAAATTATCAGTTGTATTTTCCTGCGGGATAAAAAAATTACCAGTTATTCTGCTAATTGAACTTTGAATCATAATTTACTTCTTTTTAAGCGTCTGATAATATACTACCTTTAAATTTGCTAACTTGTATGATTTTATTTTGTTATTAAATTAAAGTATAATAGTACAAGTAAACAAATAATTTAATACTTTTAAAAAAATATTATCAGTTATATATATTTTCCTAGGGATTAAAAAATTGACAGTTATTAAATTGGGTTAGGGAACTTTATATTTATTTTTATTTGTTAACTTGTATTATACTTTAATTTAATAATATAATAAAATCATATAAGTTATTAGGATTCTGACAATTAGTTTTAAAGACGCTTAAGCGCCAAGGCGCTAAACCTATTAATTTTTAATTGATAATCATAAAATAAATATACTAACCTCTACTAATTAAAAATTACGAAATGAAAAAACAAGATGAAAAATGATTAAAATAACTAACTAAAAGAATCTAAACAGTTTTTATATAGGATAAGTCATGAGTGTTTAGTGATACGTATGTCGATAGTCTAGTTGTACATGGGTGTATGACTTACCCCGACCGATATGCATGAAAGGAATAATTGATGGGGAGACTCAAATTTAATATTTCATTTTTATGCTATCGGGTTGTTGGAGTAATGAGCTCTTTGTCCCATTACAATTGTTAGTGGACTGTTCGGGTTTTGTGGGCTTGTGATGTTGGTGGGGCCTTTTGTTTGCTAGAATTCAGAGTTGGGTGTTGCTATTATTACCTACTTTTCTATTGGTACTACCAACACATGCAAAATTTCACTTTTGGCAAAGTGTATCCAAATCATATGGATACTCACAAAAATATTCACAAGCGGGACACATAATTATTCTCAATATTGGGGCTGGATATAGGACCGAAATATACCCATAAATTTACCCAAATATAAAGGCGGATACAAGAACTATAGTATTCGTCGACGTGTTCGCGTGTGTACACACACACACACACATATATATATATATATATATATAATTTTCATGAAAAATAATTATATTTTTATGACTAATACTCCAAGTCTCTAATCTTTAACAATATCACTATCAGAGAATGGAAAACATTAAACCTTTAATTAGAGTTTTTGTTAAACGATTAGAACATTAGCTTTAACAATTGTCATATTGAATGATTATCTTTGTAATTTTGTTTATTTATGACTTGAGTTTGGGCGAACCAATGTTATGTTTGTTTTTAATATTATGTTTGTATGTTTTTAATGTTATATTTAAATTATTTAAGAATGAATTTTTTATATAATTGCAGTAATAGTCTTAATTATTTTTTATTGATTTATTAATATTAATCTTATACATAAGTAAAATGTGGTTTGTGGGTTCAGGTATGGATATATAGGTATCTAACAAGTACGAGGATGAAGATTAAAATTATTACTTATGTGTATGAAGACAACACTATAGGATCCTACCCCTAACCCTATCCAATGTCATCCCTAAGTACCAATAGCCTCCCTTTCCCCTCAAACTTCTCCCTCACGCCACCCCCACCTTGCATTAAGTATGTTGCGCGCCTCCACCTTTGTTGAGTGCCACTACGTCGTCCTCCTCTAGCACTATACATGCACACCCCACCTTAACCAGATCTAGAACAATCGCGCCCAATCACCATTGTCATCCAGCATGTGCACTCAATGTTCGTCCTTAAGCACAACCGCGCACACCCGCTGTCAAGATTTGCACCGCACCACCTCAACCCGTCAAGATTCGCAATGCGTGCACACCAACATTGTTGTGAGTGTGTTGTGTATTTTTTGTTGTTGTGAGTTGTCTAGATCCGTTTATGTTTATAAGGGAAGGGGAAAGGGAAGGTGAGGGTGTACAATGGAAATACAATTTCATTTAGTAAAAAATGAAAAAAAATACAAGAAACAAATAAAATATGATTTTTTTGTTATACAATATAACTAACGACATTTTATTTTTGTTGTGTTAATTTTTTCACCCCTATGTATGCAATGAAAATACAATTTTTTTGTACAATGTACAACAAAATCATATTTTCATTGTTTTACTATTTTTTTACACCCACAAATAACAAAAATATGATTATATTATACACTTGTACCACAAAATCGTGTTTTCATTGCTATTTATTTTTTTTCACCCTTATATAGCTAACATAAATATAATTTTGTTGTGTTTATGTCCAAATGGTAATTTTAGAACATAGCTAAAAGGCATTCACATGAGCAATGCCATTAGTAATTATGGTAGTACCAATAACAACACCCTTCACAATTTTCAAGCAAACGGGAGCTTCTAAATGGATGTGATGGGAACTATTATTGACACTACCAAAAATGTTATTCCCACTATCCATGTGGGTGAGTTTTTATATAATCCCAAAACTAACTTTTTCATGGAAATACAATTTCGTTATAGACTTGTAGAACATAATCATGTTTTTTTTTCACACGTAGGGGGTGAAAAAATAACAATAACACTAGTACAATTTTTTTTTTTTACATTGTACAACATAATCTTATTTTCGTTACATATATTGGTTAAAAGAATAAAAATTACGTAGTCCATTATTCAGAGGCTCCTCGCTATACTAAGGTAAGGGAAAGAGATATTATATGCAGTCTTATCCTTACATATGCAAATAAGCTATTTTTATATTCGAACTCTTGATCAACAAGTCACCAAAATGCAACTTTACTGGTGTATCATGGCTCGACCTCATAATGGGTTAAAAAAACAACAAAAATAAGATTATATTGTACCGTGTCCAATGAATCGTATTTCCGTTATATATATAAGGGTGAAAAAATTAAAACAATGAAAACATGATTTCATTATCCATTATTCAACAGAATCACAATTCATTTCTTTATTTTTTAGCACACCACAAAAACCCAAACCTATATAGTGGCCAAATGAAAAGCTTCATAGACCAGATTCATGGTTGATTTAAAAAACCTAACCAAACTTATGAGCATACCAACATCAAACCATGACATAACAAGCTAATCATGTTCAAACCCATGAGCTCCCTTCAATAATACAATGAAATTCTCTATTTTTTAATTTCAGGAAAACATTATAAGGGCATCAGGAAGTTAATCATGTTCAAACCATAAATAATGCTCTATCTGGTGGACACATATAGCAATAAATTTCATCAACCAAGATAATGAAAAAGTCACACTCACAAAAAATGTGAAGATTCTTTTTGCATGGAATCAAATAAACATAAAAATTCAAGTTTATATTCATTTGATGAGTACAGAGCACATAAAAATCAAGTGACAAATGTTGAAGAAAAAGTTTCTATGAAAATCCTTGACAGAAAATACATCAACAAACAAAGTACTTCTATCCAATTTTTGACAGGGGAATGATTTAAGAACACCCTTTGTGGAAAAGCTTGATGTGCAAAGTAAAATTACTTCGTGATGTTGTAGACATAGATCATCAGCATCATGAAAATAAGTAAGACCCAATTCCTTAGCTACAAGCCAACAATAGAGTAGTCTGACCTAGAGTATGTCAACACTTGATGACCTTGACGCACAATAGTTTTAACCAAAGTTGTCAAAACCAACTATTTCAATCTTGAACTTTGAGTTGTTATCAGAATAATGACTTGAAAGATTTGTCTTGTATTCACTTACATCACTATATATATGTGATTAGGTTCAACATAGAATTAAGTACAAATTAGAGTTAATGAGAAAAAAAAAAGAGAAAACAAAAATAGGAGGGGTTTTAATTCTCCAACACTCATTCGATTTGTATTGGACATTCACAATGACACCTTAATTAAGCAACCTCTTTACCCTTTTAGCCTAATTTAGGCTAGTTTCATCAAAGTTGAAGACTAAGCCATTTCAAATCAAAAAATAGTAGAAATTAAACAAAAAATCGAATTCATGTCCCTATAATGTTAAAATATATATTTTTATATAAATTAAAATAACTATATTGATATATCAATTATAATGACACCTAGTTTGTTAATTTTGTATTTGGAGTGAATTTAATTTGGTTGATTGGTTTCTTTCTTTTTTTTTTTTTTATATAGAGACGGTGTGTTGTAGAGAAAGTTAGTAGTATCTTTTTCATTGATAAAGGTATAAATGAATTTTGATATGGTACTTTTGAAGAACCTAGTTTGTTGTATGTTTGATGTACCTTTTGGCATACCATGATGGTTTTTCCCCCAAAAAGAGTGAGGATAGTAATAGTTGTTACTACTTTTTATTTTTTAAATTTTGTTTAACTGAAATGGTAAAAGAGTTTAGACTTTAATTTAATTATTTTTTAAAATTTACAATTTTAAATTTGTATCAATTTTTTTACTTTTTAAATTAAAATCATAATATTATTTACAACTTCAATTATTTTTTTAAGAATTACTACTTGAAAGTCGTAATTTTTTTTCAAATATTATCATTTTTAAAAAAAAATTGTAAATAACTTTTTAATTTAATTATTTAATAAATAAATATAAAAATATAGAAAATATATTAAATAAAATAATATATTAAAAATCAAATATACTAAAAATTAACAAAATATTAAATATAACCATATAAAAAATATATTAAATAAAACAATATTAGAAATATAGAAAATATTAAATAAAAATATATCAAAAATATATACAAAATTTTTCACTTTCAAAAATCATTAGAAGAATAGTATAATAATTTCAAGAACCATTTGAATAATAGTATAATAATTTCTTCCATCCTTACATATATAGATGAACTCTAGATTATGGTATTATTGTCACAAGTTTCACAAGATTCACAAGTTTCATATGATAGTTCCTTTTTTCTTAGAAGGAATTTGATTATTATAAACAATTAGCAAATCAAGCATCTCATGCAAGTCACAACTCATCTTATTCATGTTGAAATTATAATAAATTTTGAGAATGAATTAGAAAGTGACTGCAGAATCAAATCTTGATAAAAAAAAAAGAGAGACCAAAACGAACGATTCAAAAACATAAAGAACTTGAATGAAACTTTTAAAATATAATGTACCAAAATGAAACAACTGCAAAACATAATAAACTAAAATTGACATTAAACCATTTTAAAATTTAAAAGTTAACAAAACACTAATATTTCTAATGAAAAATTGTAAAAAAGATCAAAATGATATATTTTGAAAACATAAATTACAAAAAAAAAAATTTAAAACTTAGTGTACCATAATGAAACAACTGTAAAATATAATGAACCAAAAATAATATTAATTTTTTTACATATATAATTTTTAATCTTTGCTACTTGTTTATGTTTGTTTTTAATTATTACATGTTGTTTATTTTTTAAAACATTAAATGTTAAATAATTTTATTTTCATTTAATACATTTTCTTACAAATTATTAAGAAAATGTTACAGGAGGTGCCAATACCACCTTTAATTATCCTATTTCTGGTGTAGATAGTGACAGAGAAACTTTACTTTTTACTGAGGTATGATTCATTATTCTTACATGTATTTTCCTTTTAGACGTTTTATTTATCCTTCATTCGTGTGTTGCTTGCTCTAAGTAACTTTGAAAGTACTTGTCTTGGAGTTATAAAAAAAAAATGAAATCAGTGAAGGCCACGGTCATTTTATTTGTTTATATTGTCTGGGATGTTTTATTCTCTATGACTAATTATGGTATGAAACTATGAATTGAAGGGATGTCCAATTGTTGAACATTATGACTAGACTAAAAATTTTGCTTTATTTACTTCTAATATAATCTCCTTTTGCTTTTTACTGGTTACCTTAGCCACTTTATGCGGTGTGCCTGCAAAAAAAATGGTAGAAAGCAACAATCCTCTAGTGTGCTAATAACTAGTTGTCAAGCAAAAAAACATATGAAAAATGTTTATTACGGTAATTATAATGGATATAAAAGCTGGACAACAATGTGTGAGGAATGAGTAGCGGCAACATATTTGATCCAACCAAAGTGGTTTCGAATTGAGATTCGGGCATTGGTAAAGAGTGGCGTCACCAGCGAGGCCACGAAACCAATGACATAAAAGGCATTTAATTTAGAAGCAGTGTCAATAAAGTAAATTGAGTCTAGTGTCTGTCCCCACCAACCAATGAGATTCATAGTGTTGATTTCTCTTTATTTTTATTTTATTTTATTTTAACGAAGCATAGGTCTAGGTGTGAAAAGGCCACGTCACCGTTTTGAGTTCGGTTGAGTTGAGAGTTGAGACCGAGCCTTTGCATTTTGTTGCGCAGCCCACACAGACTCTTCCTTTGGCGGCGGAGTCGGTTTCTCTCCGCTTCACGCATTCATTCATTCTCTGTAAGGCTTCTGCATCTTAGTATTGCAACCCTATACTGTTACTGCTTCTATTATCATCACTTTTCAGATTTATTTCACTTTTTTTTCTTCCTTTTTCTTTGTTACTCCTGATCTCTTGATATTGGCTTGCTTTTGATTGCGATCGTTTGGCCCGTAAGAGTTATTTTCTCTCATTTGGGTATTTTGTCGAGCATCTGGTGCATGTAAAATCAAAAGATGCGATGCACAGTAGTTTAATAATGTAGTGTCTCTTAGCGAACTACTGGAGTGGATTGAGAAGCTGCTAGCACAATTTTTTTTCAAGTATGGGTGGAATCGTGATTTTATTCTGTAGCTTGACTTGCGCGTGAAAATAACGCACCTGTTTAGCTCATGTTCACAACTCCCCCAGTTTTGTATCTCAAGTTCCTCTGAACCTATACTGATTGTGTGAATATGTGCAAATGCAATATTTCCTATGTAACAAAAGATTAGTAATAAATTCATCATTTTGAAAAATACCCCGTGGTTGCACTGAAGGATTGTGGTGTCTTGTTTTTAAAATAGCAATAGTCAAGGTTGGGGTAGCTTGAAGGAACATAAATGTTTCTACTGTTGGGTAGAGTACAATGTAGAATTCCTATGCATTAATGTGACTAATAAATTCCAAAGGCTTCAACTTTATTGTCCTATTGAGTCACTGGGTGTTGCTCAGAAGAGTCTTAACAGTATCTTTTCGTGTATCAATTTACCGTTTATATTTATTGGTTACACATATATTGACATCATGACATGCATACAGTAGTGCTGTATTTGTGTAAAAACTCATTGTTCCACCTCTCTTCATCCAGTGATATTCAGGATGATCTGACTTGCTGGATCATTTTATTACTAATCTTTTGTTACGTAGGAAATATTGCATTTGCACACATGCACACGAGTGCATTCTATTGTTATGATTGTTCTTCTACCTTGTTTTTGTCCTCATTTTTATTTATCAGTTTTATTTCCTGAAATAGTGAAATTGACAATTTAAAGTATAAAATAGTAATTGTGTTTCACAGGGTTCGGTGCATTTCATTCTGATTCACTATGGCCAATGGTCCAGCACCGTTTTCTGAGATTGGAAAAAGGGCAAAAGGTAAATTTCATTTGGAATCATAACATATTATGTCATTGCTCAAAGATGCTTTTTATTTGTACTTTGAACTCATCAATGGTTATCAACTGCTATAGACACATAAACAACATCCTGTTGCTAGTTTCGGGGTGCAAATAGGTAATTGCATAGCATAGAAATGACAAATAACATGTTGATTTGTGTATCAAAATTCATTATTTCGCCCCTCACTTAGATATGTAGGACATGATATGTTTAACATCCACAACAAATTTTGTGATTGCCTTCATGCCTAGCAATCTTCAATAATTTGGTTTTTCAGATCTCTATGTTCTGTTGCATGACTAATTTTCTTATCACTGTCCACTTTTGATTTACTTATCAATTGAGACTTCTAATCTAAACCAAATATCATGAACAAGTTCAATAGACATTCTCATTTTACAAGATCACTGACTTTCTCAATGCATCACCTGCATTGTTGACCAAGCTCCTGAAAGCATGGTCTGTTGTATATGAAAACTATGTTAGCTAACAATTTGTCTTTAAAACTTTCCTTCTTTCAAAACCCCTTTCTGATTGTCACATGACATCGATGGCTGAAAATCTAGATTGTTGACTTATCTGTATTTCATAGCAAGTCACATCTAAATTTTGTAAAATGTATCAGAAGCATTTCGTTGTGAATAATCTTGTTCCTTTGCAGATCTTTTGTACAAGGATTACAACTTTGATCACAAGTTTAGCCTGTCAATTCCAAACTCCGCTGGATTGGTAATGCATAACCCACTATCTGCTATTATGTTCTTTTTTTTTTTTTTTTTTTTTTTTAATTATTCGTATTCAGTTTCTCATTGCAGTTGACGCTTAATAGATATAAAATCCTTTTACTCGAATATGCTATGATCTTAGTCACACATGCACTCACAAGCACATATATAGTATATGTTATATACTTAACATATAATTTAAAAGGTATGAAGATAGTGATTGCTGGTTATTTATT
>PYAF01004555.1:153609-176200 GCA_007407185.1 Glycine tomentella | reverse complement strand
CATAGCAAGTCACATCTAAATTTTGTAAAATGTATCAGAAGCATTTCGTTGTGAATAATCTTGTTCCTTTGCAGATCTTTTGTACAAGGATTACAACTTTGATCACAAGTTTAGCCTGTCAATTCCAAACTCCGCTGGATTGGTAATGCATAACCCACTATCTGCTATTATGTTCTTTTTTTTTTTTTTTTTTTTTTTTTTTTTTTTTTTTTTTTTTTTTTAATTATTCGTATTCAGTTTCTCATTGCAGTTGACGCTTAATAGATATAAAATCCTTTTACTCGAATATGCTATGATCTTAGTCACACATGCACTCACAAGCACATATATAGTATATGTTATATACTTAACATATAATTTAAAAGGTATGAAGATAGTGATTGCTGGTTATTTATTTATTTTTATATATTCTCTTCCTTTTGACCAGCCATGAAACAGTAACATGATTCTTCTGAAAATCTGAGGGTAAGTGCATTGCATTCAATTATTGCTAATTATGCAAGGATAAAAATTCATCACATCTATTTTTCATCATTCTTTGTTTTTCAACTATTGAGTAAAATAAGGCAGAGAGAAAGAATGAATAGATTTAATATAATAATTAATTTATTGATACATTAATTTAATAACATTGCATTCCTTAAAATAATATTTGAGTCTAGTTATTTTTATTGTTATAGTCAAATATAATGGGTTGTGAGATAAAATTAACTGCTGGATTCCTATAGAAATATTATTTTTCATAAGGAATCATGTTTTGTCTCTTTAAGGTTATTAACAAATATACTAAACTCCGGAAGACATCATCGAAATCTCTAAATAACTAATTATGTGTACTTACAAATTATTTGTGTCATCTAAACTTCCCCCTCCCCCATGTGGAATTGTACTTCCAAATACAGTGCTGTTGGAGTGGATGAATATTGCTTGCTCCTTTCTTGAGCAAGTTGGGCTTATAAAGTTGGCAGCACATACCTTTCATTTCATCATTTTCATGGGTTGTTTACACATTTTTGTGAGCGCTAAAGAGGATGATTTACTCAAGGAAATTGGAAACTTGCATTAATTTCTGTATTTCATCAAATAGTCTAAAATGACTGCAACCTTCAGTCTGTCCTCCTGTCTATTGTTCCTGATTTGAAGTTCTAATTTCCATTTTGCAGGGGCTTATAGCAACCGGATTGAAGAAGGATCAAATTTTTGTTGGTGACATAAGTACACTCTACAAGAGTGGAAATACTACAGTGGATGTGAAAGTTGATACATATTCTAATGTAAGTAATAGAGGTCTACTTTTACTTAAATATGCTTTCTCTGATTTATAGATAGTGTTGCTACTACTGCTACTCTTAATCTGTCAATGACCGATTGTAGCAAAAGTTCAAGCTTTCCAAATTTTGTTTAGTTATCTATTTTAGTGAAACCAGTGGTTAGTAATGTTCTAATTATGGGGTTTTAGGCATAGTGGGAGGTAGAAAAATAAAAGAGAATAGACTTTGAATAATATACTAATTATAATCCTAACTAAATCAGAAACAAATCTTGAATTTGGTAAACAATCTTAAGAGATAATGAGGAAAAAGAGAAACTAATCCTATAGGATAAAGATATTCAAAGATAGGATAAAATATTTTTATATTTTCTTATAAGTATGGTGCTCCCTTGAAATTTTTACTATTGTTCACGGATGATGATGTTTTCTCTGATTTACTTCTTCAGATATCTACAAAAGTGACTGTGAATGATATCTTGCATGGTACAAAAGCAACTTTGAGCTTCAACATACCTGATCACAAGTCAGGAAAGGTGGGTATAATCTAGTTTTCTGGGAGCCTCCTGTCTCCTGCACTTGGCCATCCTTTTTTATGCTTAGAAATATGTAAGCAATGAATTTACTTTGGCATTCGTACAATGTGTCTGACCATGCAATATTACCTCAGCTGGATGTGCAGTACCTTCATCCTCATGCAGCCGTTGATTCTAGTATTGGTTTGAATCCATCACCTCTATTGGAGCTTTCAGCTGCAATTGGCAGCAAAGATGTTTGTCTGGGTGCTGAAGTTGGATTTAATACAACTTCTGCTTCATTCACAAAATATAATGCTGGAGTTGCCTTCAATAAACCAGATTTCTCTGCAGCACTTATGCTGTAAGTAATGATGGTACCATATATTTGTTCAGTTCCATGTCCTACCTCCTAATGTCTTGTTGTTATTTGTGTTTCAATTACCTGCTTATTGTTTCTTCTTTTTTGCATTCTCAAGTCTCAACTAGTATCTGAGAAGACCTATCAGCATATAAAGACATAGTTACACATATATTCTAACATAATATTTTCTGAAAGCATGTTTCTTATGTATTTCTTTTTGAAGAAAGGAAAAAGTAAGTTATCACTGAAATCTGAAGTGTAAATATTGTTGTGGACAACTTAATCTCTGTGTATAGATATGGACTGAAATAAATGTGGACTAGACTCAATGATATACAATGGTTCTATTTCAAAAAAATTGATTTTTATTTAAATTGATTGAAGAAAATAAACTCGTGCAGATTATGTGTATTTAAGTTTTGTAGATAAGTAGTTCTATTATGAGGTGGACAACTGCACGTACGGTATATGTATAAATTTTCTATGATCCTTTGGAAATTTCAATGGATTTCAGTGTGTTCTATGATTTATGAGGAGAGGATACCACACCAGCAAATACCTTTGAAAACTGAGGTGTTTTTTTAGTGATTTTTGAAGAGTTGTGTTATTCATACATACAACAACTTATACATCAAAATTTATACACTGACACTTTTTTCTCTATCACATCACCACCCATAATGACCCATCACATCTCATGCATCTCTTTTTAAAAGCATCAGTATTTGTGAAACTTTTATGTTTTTTATTTTTATTTTTTTACATTTTCATTTGATTTAATTTTTATCTCTGGAAACTACATGATATTTATTATAAACTGTAGACTGTACACAGTATATGAAATTCTTTATCAGTCACAAATTTAAAATCGAGTCTTTTTTTGGAAGCTCATCATAGGATACTATAGAAGGTTCTATGTTACTGAAATTAATGCACGGGAAAGGGGGATATCCAAACGTGTGTGGGTCTTACTTTTGCTCAAGAGTTTGTGAAAGATTTTTCTTTGTCGACAAAAGTCGGTGGGTTCAAGAAATGTGTTTATCTGCATTGATACGGTATATCTTTTACCTAATGTCATTGACTCACTATGCAGGGCTGATAAAGGACAGACCCTGAAGGCATCATACATAAATTATGTTGATCGCCCCGATGGATTTACGGTTGCTGCTGAAATCTCCCACAGGTTTTCCACCTTTGAGAACAGATTTACTATTGGGAGCTCACAGTCAATAGATTCAAAGACAGTTGTAAAGACACGGTTCAGTGACGATGGCAAAGCTGCCTTCCAATGCCAACGAGCATGGAGGCCAAATTCACTTATAACCCTGTCTGCTGAATATGACTCCACAAAGATCTTTGCTTCATCCACCAAGTTCGGTCTTGCTCTTGCTCTCAAGCCTTAACTTGCCCTGCCTATTAAATCTTATTTGGCGACATCAACTTTTTTTTCATATCATTTTACATTGTTTCCAAAACCCATGTTGGGTTGTTTTAAGCCCATCATAAGGTAAACCAAAGAAACTGGTAATATTTGTGAAATCTTCTAATGCGGCACCGGGAAGGAGGACCCAGTTTTGAAATACCTACATAATTGCTGGAGGGTTTTGTAGCTGGTTTATTATACTTACCATCCAGGACCTAGCATATGATTTTGGGGCCAAATTCTATTATTTGATATAGTGACGCTCATGATCAGGTGGATTTGTGGATATGCCTGATGTCTCATTTCATAGTTTTTTCTTCTCCCTAATGTCTACTCATACAGCACCAATTTATCGTTCTACTTCACCAGCTCCCTCATCTTGGGAATAATACACCAGGAGTTCGGAGAACTTTCCTTTGGTTATCCTGAGCAATTGAATGATTGCAAATTAGATTATGTTTTATACTTTCGGTTCCTAGTTTGAATTGAGCAAGAGGAAGTAGTATTTTGTTGAGGGGTTAAATGTTAAATGTTACCTTGCACGTAGAAACGCAAAAAATTTATGGAGAAAATGGATTTGATGGTGAACATATTAAGGAAATCAAACGAGAAAACGACAGGGTGACAACAAATTTAAAGTATTTAATTAGTATTACTTAACTTTAAAGTAGACACAAGAACTAGCTTATACTGTTATTACCTGTCTGTTATTTTTTTAAAAAAAAAATTGTTCCATATTGCCTTTAAGTGTAAATTTTTAAAAACTAATTACTATTCATTGAGAATATGTGAAATATCATAGTTAAAAATAAGAAAAATAAAGCATATATAGCAGATTTACAAATAATATTGTTGATGAGGAGTTTGATTACTTTTTATAGTTTTGTATTATAACCTTAAGATATATGAAAAGAAATGGAGAAAGTGGCTTTTTGTTCCAATGCTATTGATATTTATAAGAGCTAGGCAAATGTTAAATTGGTGTTTTGATTCTTTTGAAAGTCTTAATTAAAAATTATAAGTAGAATATTTTTTTATTATTAAAAAGTGTAGTAGTAATTTAATGCTTGCTATTATAAGTATCTGAAAAAACGTGTTTCACTGTTTGAGATAAGAGACTTTATTGAATTCAAGTTTTTTTATAATGAAAAATAGTTATTAATAGAGGTTTTTCAATAAAAATTAATTATTAGTAAAGTCAGTTGATATTAATATATAAAAAATATTTTTTTATATTATAATTATTTGTAGTGTTGGAATAAAATCTTTTTTTTCCTAAAAAATAATAAAATATTTTATTATTAGATCTGTATTTTCTGGACGTTAAGTTAAATGTGAATAAATTAATCTAAATACGCATCAAATCAAATGCATAATTGCATTTCTTAGAATTGAAAAAGAAAAAAAAAAGAAAAGTGAGGAATATAATAATAGTTTATATGAAGAGCACGCAAGGTTGATTAAGGAGACGAAAGGAAGAAGTGCAGTGCAGTGATCATTTTATTGTTGGGTGAGTCTTGGGTGTGAAAATGTCGCACAGCGATACCATACCCCTTCACCCATCTTCCCAATCCGACATAGACGAGATCGAGAACCTCATCAATGCCAGCGTTAACCAATCAGTTCCTTCGGCGAGGCCCCCCAGTCCTCCACGCGCCTCCATCCCCGTCTCCGTCTTCGCTGCCCCTTCCCCCTTCATCTCTTCCAACCTCCCTCCGCCCCCGCCCCTCCCCAAATCCTCCGTCTCCGCCGTCCCTCCGTCCCCACCTCCACCGCGCCCCGGCATCGCCACCTCCGGGTTCGGCCCCGCCCCCAACACGCTCACCGAGCCTGTCTGGGACACCGTGAAGCGCGACCTCTCGAGAATCGTGAGCAATCTGAAGCTCGTTGTGTTCCCCAACCCTTACCGTGAGGACCCCGGTAAGGCCCTCAGGGATTGGGATCTGTGGGGCCCATTCTTCTTCATTGTCTTCCTCGGCCTCACCCTCTCTTGGTCTGCCTCTGTCAAAAAGGTATTAGGTTTTTCTATTCAGATCGCAAATCTTACATTCCTGATCTATTGTTACGATTTGTCGAACTGCATCACTCAGATGATCTGCTGTTAGGTTTTGACCTTTTTAGTGGTTAGTTCAGCTGAAATTTCTCTGGTTGTTAATAATCCTCGGTTATAAACTTAAAATTCACTTAGGAGTTTCACATTGTGCTTGATCTTGATCGTTACTGATTGTGAATGTATGTGGTCTTTCCTTAATGCGGTGCGCGATTGTATATGTATGGTAGAAACGTAAAATGAACAGAGTGAGTAAATGTATACGTACGTGCTTAATTGCTGTTTCTGATCAGGTTATGTTTGGTTTCTTCGCTGTACTTTGCTTGTTTCTTTTTGTTACATTATTTCTGCATTACATTACAGAATTCGATGGTGGTTTATCCTTTCAAATTAGGTTGATGGTTCTGATTCTGCCTGTTAGGATTCATGGTGCCATTGGCTTGACATTTTTTCCAACCAGCATTTGTGTCCGTCGGTTTGCTGCACATGTACTACTTATGTCGTGTGGAGCACCATTTCTACCAAGTGTTTTTCCCAAATCATTCTGCTTGAAGTTTCCAAATTATATATTGTTAATCATGGTAGTAAAATGGGATTCAAATCATGAACCAGCACGCCTATTTTTTGAATCGTGAATTCGAATCGTATCATGAATCATAAGATTCATGATCAATAATTAAAAAGCATAACTCTAGGAACATTTTAACTTAAATAAAAATATGAAATCTCTCTCTCTCTCTCTATATATATATATATATATATATATATAAGCTTCAAAATAATTTTTTATTTTATTTCCAAAATATTTTGATTAGAAAATAAAAGTTGATTATAATAAAAATATAGTTGAGTATTTTTTTTTCCTATATGTTGATTAAAAGAGATTAGAGAGTCACATATGTATAAAAGGGTCCAATAAATGATAGTCTTTCTCTTGGAACTAAAACACAAAAGTTGCTAAAGTGAAGGAAAAAAAAGAGTAGTCTGTTGTTTAGGGTTAGGGTTATGGAATTGCAACATCTCTCTTCTTTGATCCACTAGCAGTAAGTGCAGCCATGAGTAGAGCACATGGTGTACAACTGCAGTGTGATGTGTTTTGCATTCTCTGGCCGCCATTTTCGGTGATTTTTGGCCACAAAAAGCACCACTCCAACCATGATGGCCAAGTGTGACATGACAGCCCTTGGATGGCAAGGTGCTGCAACCTGCTGTAGAAGAATTGCAAGATTCTTGTGCAAGATGTGATTAAGACATGATTCATTTGTGATTCACACAATTCATGTGCAATTCAGACAAAAAATTGATTCAATCCACAATTTGTATTGCCAAGCTGAAGAATCATATTGTATTGTATTGCACGAATTGTACGATAACCATGTTGTTAATTATCCTCAGTTTCATCTCATCACATATAGAATTGAATTTCTTGCTGGGATTGTCTTAAATTTGTGTTTTGGCATTTGGTTCTTTATATATTGTCAACACTTAATATATATTGATTATCTATCCATGTTTGTGTTTATACCATTGGGATTGGAATATTGGAACATATTGATTTTTAAAATATCGTCTGCATATGTATTAATTTTAGTTTAGATTGTATCTGTTTGACTGAAATGTAACATTGGCCATGTTCTTTGTCTGAGTGTTGATTTTTTTTATGTGATTTTTGAGACTTGTATTTTTAATTCTGGAACATTTGTTGTATTTTTTAATCTTTTATAAAACTTTGTCTTCCTTTAAATTCCTTAGTTTGCAAACTTATTTGAACTTTGCATTTTTCAATCTCTTGCAAAGATACAATCTATCTAAGTGCATGCCATTTCTTTTTCTATTTTTTCATAAACAATCAACTGCAAGGACTCAGAGTGAGAGTTGTCATTTGAAATTCCCGGAAGAGCTGAGCTAGTCATAGCTTTGGGTTACTGAGCTTTCCAGGGAGCAAATGGCATGGAAGCTGGCAGTTAACTTTGTATCAGGGGTTCAAATTTCTTAGTCCACTCCCTTAATCCTTTTTTGTACTATGTTCTACTTCTAATTGCATCTTTCAACAGAATCTATCTCGTCTCCATGACATAGTAATCAAATAGGGTGGTACAGAGGGATAGCGGAGCAGCCTATTGCCACTATGGAATTAATAGTGGAGTTGTTTCCATTAGTGGCCAAAATAGTGCCTTTTCGTGCACTATAGTGACACTACCATCATATAGGCTTCAAAAACCGATTTCTACCCTGGAAAATCATTGTTTGGGTTTTTTTGGGTAAAATATTTCTCAAAAAGTTACTTCTGTTTTGACCTGTATTCCTTCGCACATTATTGAACTATTTTTTATCCTATGTTGCATTCTTTCTTCTTCCTTTAGACTTCACATTCTACTAAAAAAAATTATTATCTAATTTGTTATGTTCTTTTTCTATTAATTTCACTGTCATTTTTTTTTTTGGCTTCATTACTTTATTCTCATTGCTCCTAGATTGATGGTTATTGTGTGTGTAAACTAAATATTATCTGGGGTTCAAATTTCTTAGTCCACTACTTGTTCCTTTGTACCATATTCTACTCACTTTGGTGGCTCTCTAGTCTATACTCTTTTTTTTTTTTGCCTGCATAGTAGTTTGCATGATGAGTGTGAGTCTTCATGCAATGGTAAGGTTGCTGCCTGGTGACCTAGAGACTATTATGGGTTTGAATCCCCTAGAAATAGACTCGGAAACAAGGTTGTGTGCATCTACCTTCCCCAAACCTCACCAGGTGGGAACATTGTGTACTGGATTTTGTAGTTTGCATGTGTTGTATAATTAAGTGAATTTGGTGAATGCCATTTTTTCTCACATCTTTCTATCTGATTGTGTCTCAGTCTGAGGTTTTTGCTGTTGCATTTGCTTTACTTGCTGCTGGCGCTGTAATTTTGACATTGAATGTACTTCTTCTGGTAATAGCCTCTTTCTCTTTCTCTCTCTATTCATCTAGTCATATTTTGAGTGCCGACCTTTTTGTGTGATGCTGAAGGGTGGTGGACCTGACCATGCTCAAAAGTATACTTTGATGAATGAGGCCAAATATTTGACTGTCTTCATCATCTCTTCAAAATTTCAGGGTGGACACATTATTTTCTTTCAGAGTCTGAGTCTGTTGGGTTATTGCTTGTTCCCTCTGGACGTCGGTGCATTAATTTGTATGTTGGAGGACAATGTCATAGTGAAAGTGGTTGTGGTGTGTGTGACATTGGCTTGGAGCTCTTGGGCTGCATATCCTTTCATGAGTTCTGCAGTCAACCCCAGGAGAAAAGCTCTTGCACTCTACCCAGTTTTTCTCATGTATGTATCTGTTGGTTTTCTCATCATTGCCATTGACTAAATGCATCAATCTTTCTGATTTCTTTATTTCTATAACCACTTGGAATCTTCTTTTATATAGGAATTTTTGTTTAATGATCAACCTTTTCTTTTTAATTCATTTCTACCCCTCCTTTTTTCTGTTTAAAATTTGGTTAGATATATTTGAAGACAGTTGTATAATATTACGTGGAAAGTATACGGTGGGATCAAACTTGCTACATAAGTGTTGTTTTCTCTTTCTATTATGTATTATTTAATGTATGAATTCACCTGATAGGATTGAAGGACCCAAAGAAAGAAAGGAATTGAACAAATGGATTATTTTATTTTTTGGGAAAATTACAGTCACACCCCTTATGTTAGGTCTAATGAACGCACACCTTGATTTATATAACCACACAAGAACACAAGTGAGGTTTCTGTTTGCGGAAAATATATATATATATATATATATATATGGTGTTATATTGTATTTGTATTTAAATTATGGGAGGTTTGTATAGGAAAAAAAAGGAGGGATATTGAGTGGAATTTTATTAAACCTTAAGCCATGTGTGCAATATGCGCTTTTTTTTTTTTTTTTTTTTTTTTAGCGTCATGCTGACAACTTTTGCAAAATATGTAATACTCCTATTAACATATCACCTCACATTTTAATAATTTTCATTTTATTATATTTGGCTGCATCTGTTTGTACACTTGTTCTTTGATTCTGCCACTTAAAAAAAGATACTTGAGATGTAAGGCATTAATGGATGCGTAGGAAGGAATTTTCAACTTTTCGGATACTGTTTACTTCCGTGGATTTCAATTTAATATTTTGTTGCATGGACCGCACGGATGACTGATAATTCGCTTAATAACGTTTCCAAACTTGACGAGTGGCCAAACTCTGTGCTGGAGTTAAGTGTATATTAAATTCAATTAAATGTTGAATTGTCAACAGAATTGTTTTATCACTCACTGGAATATGAGTCAGTAATGTCGCAGAAATGGAGAGAGAAAAAAAGGTAAGAATTGGAAAATAGTGTTTAGTAGAGAAAAAGAAAAACGGAGAAAATTTAAAAAAAAAAGTGTGGGTCTTGCATTTTTTTTTATTTCTCTGCAAAACACTGATAATGAGCAATGATCAGCGAAGTGAGTGATATTTTGTGACTGTTTTTAAGCATTAAGAACTTCATTTTTGTGGTGGTTTTAAACAAACTGCAAATAATTTATTTTCAGAGTATAATTGATTAACACAACAAAAAAAAATTAAATAAAGAAAAACAATGGACTTTTTGTGTATGATAATAATTAATTGTCCGACTAATTTATTTTTTTCTTATTTCTCTAAATTTAAATACTCTCTTTTACGTTATTCTATTCATTTTATTTCTTCTCTATTTTTATCGAAATTATTTCCTTTCTATCAAACTGTAAATGTCTATACCAAAAAGTACAGTGTAAGTACTCAACCTGTGTCGATTCTGCTGCACATTGTGTTCTGCTGAACCCTGTAGGGGATTTGGGCTCAGTCTGAGTAGTCCAAAAGGTGTGAATTCTTTCTACTAATTGTTCATTAAAACAAGAAAATTTTGTTAAGAATCAGATTACGGGTGTATTGCTTAGATGAAATTAATGGTGAAATATTTTTACTTGTGCCCTGTATAAACAATTCATTTTTGACCTCATAAAATTAATGGAGTCATTGATGGGATGTACAACATCAGTAGTTTTATTTCGCTGGGTAGGGTTTAGTTATACGGATCACATAATCACATCATATATATTTAGTTAAAAAACAAATTTTCAATGATGTTATTTAATACGAGAATTTTTTTTCAATTCCCATTTAATGTTCTCTGTCTCTTTTTATCCCTTTACAATACTAAAAGAGTTTAGCATGTGATATTACTCTTCAACGGTCTCTCGATTGATAAGAAAAAGTAAAAAAAAAAATATATGATTTCTTTTTTATAGGATAAACTTTAGATACAGTGTTTTAATATTTTGAATTAGAATTAGATTTTTATTTTAAAAAATTGTACAACAAAAAACTGATATCAAAAGTGTAATGATTTATCTCTATTTATTATTAGTTTTTAGAGTCTAAATGTAAGAACACACTTTTACTTGAATATTTTAAACTTATGTTTTTCAGAATTTTTTTATCAGTTTACTTATAATGAATGACGGCATCCTCCATCAATACATTGATCTTATCCACGCAGCTCCAGGGTACAGCTCCTTTGTGACAACTGGGTTTCAATTATTGATTAACCTAAAAGAATCAACGTGAGACACTTGGACATATATTTCAATTCACCTCATATATAAATAAAAATAATTAATTATACACTAATTAAAAAATTAATTGATATTATTTAATTTTTCTAATTTCAAATAAAAAATAAGATTGTTCTTAAAATATTCTTCATTAAAATTTACTATCATACTAAAAATAGTCATTCAAATAAAATTAAAATTAAATAAATAATATTTTATGAATAATAACATTAAATATAACAAATTAATTATATTTATTTATATTTAAGTATATTTTTTTATACATGAAACCATATAAGAAATATCTATTTAAGTTACTTTAAAAAGTATGTGTGTATTAAAATAGTGGTATACATAATATTACTCTATTAGCAATGACTTGGCAACTCACATTCCCAAAGTAAATAGGTGAGTCCTCTGATTTGGCCAATCATGACAGATTTGGTTCTTCTCCAACACACTGTGAGCCAACAAATTGTTACATGGTTCGTGTTGCTTCTTTCTTGATCTAGTAGTGGTTGCTTTAAAATGAGAACCCATTTGCAATGCAATTCGTTAGTCACGTCCTATCCGACAATAATAATATACATGTTAGAATATCGTAACTGAAAAAGCTCAGAAAAGCTTAAAAAATTAGGATTAGTAGGTTAAGATTGAGACATTAGAGCATTCATTGTTTCCCTATATATAGATTGGTGGCGGCGTTAGTGTATAGACTAGTTGCCCTATCCTTTCAACAGTTACTGCTAATATTTTCTCATTTCACTTTTGATTGCAACTTAGAAAAAAATGTGGCGAGGGACACCAACTATTCATTGTATAGCTAATAGCTATAGCCAGCAAATTTCCTTTCAGAGTAGTTTTCATCTTTCTCGTATATGATTATAAGATTTTTTTTTATTTTTTAGATACATTAATTATTATTTTATATGTTTTTATTTAATTAATTTTTTCAAATATTAATAGAATAAGTAATTAAGGGGATAGAGAGATTAAAAAATGATAATTTTATAATGATAATATAATTAATTGATAGATTTAATGTAATTGATTAAATTAATAATTTTTGTTAAGAAACTTAAATTAATTGAAATATTTTTATAATCAAAAACCGAGAAAATATGTAATACAAGGATCAAATCAAATAAATACGATCCCTTGTTTTAGCATCGCCATCGATTGTCTCTATTCTTTCCCATAGATGGATGTTCCAATTTCTAGTCTCATCTATATGTGCATGGTCGTGGATAGAAATTGAACACGCCATAAATCCATTTTTTTACGATAAGCCTTCATCCTATATAAGTTCGTATGTAGGGTCAAATAATATATATTTAGTTGGCTTGTAGTATAGATTCTTCTTACGGTATCATCATTTCACTTGCTTAACCTAGCTAAGTACGTAGCTAAACGCAGTTTGATAAGACCGAATTTCAACGGATACTAAGGGGAGACAAACTAGTGAGCATAATTACTTTGAAGTTTGAACCATAAAGAGGCTGAGAGAGACGTATATTTACCAAAAGGGTACGTACATGCCAACAAAAATTATTTTGTAAGAATCATACTCATGTGTCAAAAGAATATAAGTTCTATTCAAATTCAATATAAGAATTTTGTGGGCGAACAATTTGTAGTATCTCTATTCTGGTCATAGTGAGTTCTAGGACAAACTTACCAAAACTTTCTTTAATTAATGAAAAAAAAAAACTCAAAAGGGTACGTACATGCTGTTTCTTACAAACTAAATTTCTCATTCATTTAACCAATAAGAACAATAACAAGGGAATGGGTGGTCCAACCTCGAACTTATCATAAAAAAATCCAGATCGACAAATCTTCCAGATGATTACTTGTTTTCTTTTAAGGTTTAATATTTTTACGGAAATGTACAAGGAAAGAACCAAATTAAGATAATTATAGTTTGAAATTAAGTTTTTGGCAACATTCTGTAAAGTCGTACATTCAAATATTTAAGTTTTTATATCTTTCATTGTTTTTCCTTTGTTGTTAAAAGTGAAAAAAAATAATTTGGAAACGAAATATATGTTTATTCAGAAGAGAAAATCGAACCATTTATTTAAGGAACATAAGTAGCCAGTTATTAATTATATCAATAGTTGTTGATAGAAATAAAATATAAAAAACTAGGTCAATTTCCAAAGAGTGAGAATGACAATCAGTTGAAATTTCGTACAGAAGTTCATTCCTTTCTTTTTCGGTTAGTTTTCTATATTAAATTTTTGGTCAAACCTAAGCAAGTCATTCATTACCATTCAATACAAATTTGCTTTCGGACGATATATAGAGCATCTCTAAAGTAAGAGAGAATGGAAGGTGACTATTCTTCAATAAAAATAAAATAAAAGGAATAAACAAGTAATTTGTTCTTACAATCTTATCCTTCTTATTATTCGTCAATAATGAAAGGCAATGAAAAACACGGAAATGAAAATTTTCTAAGTTTTGGTTTAAAAAGGTGTATTTAGCTTTGTCTACTTTCAAGTGTATATGTTAACATATTTTAAGAGGATTAAAATTTAAAACAGGTTAGAAGTAGAGGTAGACTGGCACACATAATAAGATCGGGTCATGTTAGTTTCAGTGTAAATTGTCTGATTTCAACTCCTTGCATTTCAATAATGGAAAATCTGGAATTTTGGATAAGGGCATATTTCCTTTCACGTTTGTTAAAACAACATGCACTAAAGATTTTATATTGTCAATTTAAGTTTTCTTCTCATGGAGATGCCTGCCATGGCAACACATTTTTAGAGAGACCAATTAAGCTGGGAATACCTTAGTCAAACACGGTTTAGTTCATTTTTTTTTTCCTACAAGCATGATATATATAGGTTCAATTGTGTTCCTATTCCTACATGGCTCTTGGTTTTGACAAAATATTTAGGCCCAAATATTCAAATATTTTTCTCTTATTACAATTAATTATGAAATTTATCAGCAAAAGAAATTATTAAAATTGATAACACGGATTTGGTAGAGATTATAGAAATAAGTGTGTCAACGTTTTGATTCAATGTATCATCGGTATTAATTATAAAACTGTTTGATTTTGCGTAGGAATGAACAAATTGTACGGTGCACAGAACTGATGAGACGCAAGCACTCATGACTGCGTGACTGTGGTCTCTGTTCTGTAACCATCTTCTGGTTTTACGTGATGGTGAAATTTGTACGGCAATAAGAGCTATGGCAGAGACATAGAAAGAGTTTGCTTTACGTAATGAGTGACCTTTTAACTTTACTTGCACCTGTGCTGCGTCGTGAAACATCAAACTCACCATGATCATGCCAATAATATTAAATTATTATTATTTATTTATATTTTTATAATATTAATAATGGATAATAAAATTTATAAATACATTAATAATAATATAAAATTAATTTCATAAAATTATTATTATTATTATTATTTATTATTATCTTTTTAAATATACCAATTTACCATTCAACGATTGGTCAGAGCCTATCAGATAAACAAAGCCCAAAAATGATTCTTATCTCCACAATCTTCAAGACTAAACTAATTTACGTATAGGGTACAGTATCTATCAGTAACAATTAATAGCATTAACTAGGTGCTTGGAACTCTGCGATTCAGAGTGGTCATTCACTTCTCTGCAAAACCTAAACAAAATTGGACAAGTGATTCTATGATTGATCCTTAATTGTACCTTCCGATAAGTTTTGTAAACTGTTGATTTATGATACATTTCTAAAAAATTACTACTTTTAAACTAATATTTAATTGTCATACAATTTTTAAACGCATTTTTTAATTAAATATGATTTTTAATCTCATATAATATAAAATAACAAATGAGAGAAAATTGCTCTGTCAATGATGACTATGGTTTTCTCACAAATCACAATTACGCATGCTAAATTCTATAATGAGATATCTATTTTATATTTAGTTTGATTAGAATACGGGCACTCCTTAACTATTAAGTGAGCAATATAATCTATCATGATCACACGTCAAGAGTTCAATAATAAATACTAGTACCTATTATCTTCTTAAAAAAATGCCTATTATCATAATTAAAATGCCATAATATTAATTTCTACAATCGATATTATTTAATTTCCCCAACTCAATATTCAAATACTTGACTAAATAAATACTATCGTAACTAAAATGACATAATAATAACAGATATGATAATAAAAGTAAATAACTAATACATAGTATATCATAAAGATATAATATTTAGTTTCACCAACTCAATATTCAAAGACTTGTTTAAATATAGGCGTCACGAAATCAAAGCAAAACAAGAATAGTTAAAAGATAACATAACACATTCGATTCACTACAATTTATAGGAACGATAGTCTATTTTAATGCAACCAAATATTGAGAGACAATATAACACGATCGATTCAATTTATAGAGAAAATATCTATTTACCACAGCTAGCAATTTGGTTATTTTTTACTCTGTCCCCCTTTTTTCCCAGTCTTTCTACCTACACATCTATCCAAAAAATTATTGTATAATCCAGAATTATGTCACCCAAATAAATCTCTATCAAACACATTATCAAGTATTTTTCATAAATTAAAAAAATATAATTACATATCTCATAAAAAAATTAGTTGAAATCACATAATCTTATACCATGCATTAGTTTCTCCGGCGCTGGGTGCTAAGGAAAAAGTGAACAACAGCCAGTGAGGCATGGTTTCCCTCGTTAAGCCCTAGCCCCACAGCAGCTAGATAACTAGATTCCAATGAATTGGGTATAATTTTCTACATCCTTTGAATGGAAATGAAGTGCATTGTGGATTTTTGCACGTTTTTGGATAAGCGTATAAAGTGAGAAAATAGAGTACAACAGGATTCTGGACTGTAAGATTCGATCAAGTATACTCGATTGTTATCCCTACCCCATGAGGCAAAGTACAAAATTATGGAATTGATCAAACGCACACGGTACCCTCTATCTTAATTATCTATTCAAATTACACCTTTTGCCCACGCTCCTACCATACCTTTTTCACTTGTTTATCCATATTATTTATCAGTATCTCTACCTCTAAATGCATGATTTTCATAATTATTGTTGGTTTAAGGTGCATTGTTTCAAATGAAAAACATGCTTTTGCTTGTACTCTTCTTTGGTCTGAACTTCTCATAGTTATCATTCACAAATTATTGTCTTTTTTTTTTTCTACCGATAACAAACTATTGTTTAAATCAATTTGATGAATGATAAATAATACTCCCGCCAAGACCATCCCATTTTAATTGTTAGAGAAGAAAAAAACTGTTTCAAAATAATTGATATTTTGATTTTTTTTTAATATAACATTAATTATTTTTTTATTTGTATCTTTTATAATATTAATGGTAGATGATAAAATCTATAAATAAATTAATGATAATATAAAATTAATTTTATAAAATTAGTACTCTTTCATCTATTTATTATTTTTCTTAATATGGATAAAACAATTTAGGATAATTATTATTTGACAGTGTAAACTGAAATGTTTGTATTTTTAACAGTGTAATATTTGCACTCTATTTTTATTTTTACTTGTTTTTATCACAACACTTTGCTCATCATATCTTTTACTTTTTTTCTCTTATTATTTTTCTTTTTATTCTGATATTTTTACAGTCTATTTATATTGGTCTTCCTTCCACCTCTTGTAATGAAAAATGAGGTTTACATTCACCAATTTTCTTTATTTTATTAAGTTACGTTTTTGCACAGTACATATTACATGTGTGTTTCGGATGGCGGCACGGTTAAGTAAAATCATGACCAATCCTATGGTGGAGATAAAACAACACATTGTTACTTCTAAAAATTCACAGTGACACCATTATTTTTGCTTTCAAAATCGATTACTTGTAGTATCCAAATACACACTACATAGCTTCTGATAATCAATTCATAGTGTGTTTGAGTACATGCAAAATCGTGGTGAGTGATTAGAAATCAAGTAAAAAAGGTGATTTTTCCATATGGCAATAAAGACTAAAGAGTAGTTTTACATTCATCATGAAATTAAAATTAATTTTTCCTCGGCTTACTGCCATCCGAAATATATATTTATTTGGTTCTTAAATGCGTCTTGGATGGTGGAAATTTATTTGGTGTATCATTCAATCATATATTTTTTAAAATATATTTTTGGTTTATGTAAATTTATGTTTTTTTTTTAAGTTTGGGTGTCGTAAAAATAATAGTTTTTTAAGTCTTAGTTTGTGTTTTTTTAATTTTAATCATTTTAAGATTCCATCTTTTTTTAGTTCCTATAAAGAACTAAAATTAGAAAAACACAAACTTACAATAACTAAAAAAAAAATAACTTATATGAACTACAATTGAAAAGATACAAACTTATCAAGATTAAAAATGAATAAACTAATTTATAGATGCAGTGATTAATTTTCATTTGAGAACCTGACAAATAATTTTTGGCAAAATTCTCTCTTGCTGATCACATTTTTTGTATTAACAAGATTCAAACCGGACAACAGAGTCCAATATTACTTGGACCAATCATTTGTTGGCTTATCATTAAATAATATAAAGTAAAAGATTTTTTTTTCTTGAAAATTGTCATGTGAAAGTGAAGCACCCAAAAAAATTTCTTAACTAAAGGAATTGAGATAAGAAAATTATTAGCCGAACGATAAAATCAATTTTATTTTTTTATGAATGATAGTTTGATAATAAAAAAAATAATAACTCGACACTATTAGTGACTTTTTGTTTTTGTTTTAAAAAAGAAAGAGGTGTGGAAAGAGAATGAAAGAAGTGTTTTAATGCTACGAATGAGGTTGGCAGTTTGGACCCATTGTGGATTGGAAAATTGTAATAACATGAGATTAAACAAACCCCAGTTTTATGCTCCCAAAATGGCCTCGAATCCAGGGGTGATGATATTTGATTGTAGGAGAGCTGGCCACCGAATCCCTCCATGTTGATGCCCTCAATTAACTACTTCCCCAGTCTTTTCTCAACTGACAAGCAACCACATTAATTTGTAATGAGTGAGGGCGAAATCTCAATGAAAAGATAATACAAAGAAATGTTTCTGAAAAGTAGAAATAGAAAATTGTGTTTACATGTGAGCAAGAGTATGGTGGGGTCATATTACCTTCCAATTTTCAATCAATTTTTGGGCTAGATAGGGACCCCAATATTCTTATGCGTCTCCTGTTCCTCCTTTGTTTAGAGTGGCAATGATAACATTTTAAAACTAAATTCACACAGATAGATGGATTAAATGGTTGAACGAATTGAAATAAAATCCCACACTTCCAATTGTGAACCCCCTTTTCCACTGAGGAACAATAATTAAAGTGCAAGCCTCCGCGAATTTGCTAAAGGATTCACTACTAATTACTATACCCCAAATCCAATGGCACATGATTTTCTCGGTTTTACTACTAATTAATTCCTGCAAACTCACATGCACATATGACATATCCCTATCAGCATCAGGTACGTAGGGTAAGACTACGAGTAAGTTTTGAAATAATAATAACAACAACAATCTTTTTCTGTTTTCTGGTTTCTAATTATGTGAACTTTTTTTCTAACCCACGCTGGTTATAGATGATGTTTTATTTATTTACATCACTGCAAACCAGCTGTAAAACCTTCCCTTTCCAACTTAGTTGTTGCTTGTCCAATTGCAAAGATATTGAAACGGGGAATTCCGATAGCATTTCAGAATCATCGCAGCCATACATCCATCCATCTGTGGCAGCAACAGCAGCAAAGTTGAAAAATAAAATTTCCACTTTAGTGTAAAGGGGAAAAAAAATAAAAAAGAATCCATTGAAAAGGTGTGTAGTGTAGCGTAAACATACACACACACACTGGCTGGCTCTCAAGTCCAGCTCCGAACCCAATGGATTAGGCCCCATCTCTGATTTGTGATTTCTTCCCAACCCAAAATTCCAAAACCTTTTTGTTTGTTTCTTCCACAACCTCTCTCGGTACTTATTTGAGTTATAATCCCCTCCCCTTGGCCCACCCACTCACTCTCTTCACATATCAAATCCCTTTATTTCCCCTTCTCTTCTCAGTTCTTCCCCATTCCATTCACTCTCTATAAATACACCCTACACCATTTCCATTATATTACAACAACACTTCCCAACCTCATATCTCTCTTTTCTCTCTTGTCTTTCTCAAACCAAAACCATTCATTTATTTAAAAAGAATGAAAGAATACTGGACCTCGTTGGCGTCACTTCTGGGTGTGTTTGCCTTCTGCCAAACCATCCTCCAAGCAGTGTTCCCACCGGAGCTCCGCTTCGCTTCCATGAAGCTCTTCTACCGGATCTTCCACTGCTTCTCCTCCTACTGCTACTTCGACATAACGGAGATCGACGGCGTGAACACCAACGAGCTCTACAACGCCGTCCAGCTCTACCTGAGCTCCTCCGTCTCAATCACCGGCAACCGCCTCAGCCTCACACGCGCCGTCAACTCCTCCGGCTTCACCTTCGGGCTGGCCAACAATGACAGCATCGTCGACACCTTCAATGGCGTGAACGTGCTGTGGGAGCATGTGGTGACGCAGCGGCAGGCCCAGACCTTCTCGTGGCGCCCACTCCCCGACGAGAAGCGTGGCTTCACTCTCCGGATCAAGAAGAAGGACAAGTCCTTCATCCTAAACTCCTACCTGGATTACATTATGGAGAGAGCCAGCGACATTCGGAGGAAGAATCAGGATCGGCTCCTCTACACGAATTCCAGGGGTGGCTCCCTGGACTCGCGGGGCCACCCTTGGGAATCTGTGCCCTTCAAGCACCCCAGCACGTTTGACACATTGGCTATGGACCCTCACAAGAAGAAAGAGATCATGCAGGATCTTCAGGACTTCGCCAATGGACAATCTTTTTACCATAAAACCGGTAGGGCTTGGAAGAGAGGCTACCTTCTATATGGCCCTCCAGGTACTGGCAAATCAAGCATGATCGCCGCCATGGCCAATCATCTCGGCTATGATATTTACGATCTGGAGCTCACTGAGGTGCATAACAACTCTGAACTCAGAAAGCTTCTCATGAAAACCAGCTCCAAGTCGATAATAGTCATTGAAGATATTGACTGCTCCATCAACCTCACCAGCAGAAAGAACAATAACGGTTCTGTTTCTGTTTCTGCTTCCAGGAGTTACTATGATTCCGAAATACGAGCTGGTGGTGGTGGTGGTGGTTATGGTGAAGAGGGTGGGAACAATATTACTCTGTCTGGGTTGCTGAATTTTACTGATGGCTTGTGGTCTTGTTGTGGAAGTGAGAGGATTTTTGTATTTACCACCAACCACATTGAGAAGCTTGACCCGGCTCTGCTGCGGAGTGGGAGAATGGATATGCATATTTTCATGAGTTACTGTTCGTTCCCGGCGCTGAAGATTCTGCTGAAAAATTACTTGGGATGTGAAGAGTGTGAGCTTGAGGAGTCCATTTTGAAGCAGCTGGAGGAGGTTGTCGACGTGGCGCGGATGACTCCGGCCGATATCAGCGAGGTCTTGATCAAGAACAGACGCAAGAAGGAGAAGGCGGTGGAGGAGTTGTTGGAGACGTTGAAGCTGAGAGCGGAGATGAATGAGAAGAGTGGTGTTTTGAGAGGAAAAAATGTGGTTGAAGAGGAGGAAGAAGAGGAAGAGCAAGAGAAGAGGGCTTTGGACACTGAGAGTCCTAAGCAGGAGTCAGAGATTGAGGACAATTGCAAGGAGGAGGAGGAGGAAGAAGAAGAGAAGATCAAGTGATATATAGTGATGTGATAATGTTGTTCAAGATTTGTTTGTTTGTTCCCCCGTCCTATGAAGAAAGAACAGAGAGAGTGGAATGCAATACATACACTGTAATATCCTATCCAAGTGTAGTGCTCGATCATCATCAACAATTTTTTTTTACGGGGGATATCAGATATGACTTGTGAGATACAGGGGAAGATGCTAGGGGTTTCTAATTTTAAAAACATGTCACATACTTGTGTCTCTTTTAGTTTTGAATAATGGGCTCCTTTATTGCTAGATATGTAGGGAAAGTTTATTTGCATCGTGATTATATAGTTTAAGATTTGTTCCCTTTAGTACATTATGTTTTGGCTCTGGGTAGGACTTTACACCCTGACATGCTTGGGGAGCCAGCTGGGATATTGGTGAACACCTGGGTGCACATTGGCATGGGAAAGGTTGGTGTCTTGATGGGACGTGCAGGGAATATTGGTAATAAGTAGGGTAGGACTATTACCTAACGCCAATTTGAATCATACAATGAAGGTGAGGGCTGTTTGGGTTGTGCCTTCAAATTATCTTTGTTCTAAGCGATTTGTGACGCTGCCTATTTTTACATTCAAAGTTATAAACTTGTTTTTCAATTGGTTACGATATAATCATCATATGACAATGTTATGATATTAAATTGGTCATGATATAATCATCATGACAGTTTCACAGTCAGTAAAATTGAGATTAATTTAATACTAATGTTTTGTGGAAAGTGAATGTTGCTGTGTTTGCTTCCAGGTTTAATAAGCCCGTGTATCAATAATTTCAAATTATGTAGGTTAAAAATGACACATAAGTTACTACTTTATGCTCCAAGTGAAAGACTTGGGGATATATAAGGTGAATTGGATCTCTCCAATTAATAAAATTAACATTTTAACAACTAATATTTCTATATATAAAAAAGTAAAAGACTTTATTTAAATCCATGTGCCGAATCGCTGTTATGGCAAATCCCAATCTAGTGATTCCTCCTAGATTTGCTCCTTTGTTTTTACAACTTTTAGTGTGTTTTATTCATGAATCTCACATAACTATCATCCATAAACTTAAATAATCATTTTGCTACCATCATCCTTCTCTACTAGTGAAATCTCCAGTGTAACAGTGCGTTACTCCTAACGGTGATCGTATCTCCCACAATTAAAATAGATACACCAAAAGTTTCATAATTTAATTCTATAAAATTCATTTAGTTCAAACTTTGGTATTAAGATTGTCTTAAGGTCAATATCCATATATGATTTATCTCTACATATGACTGGTGGGAAATATATTTCCTTTGAGGTCATTTTCTCTAAACATTACACTCTTAAACATGTACACCATGAATTATTACATAGTCATACCTGTAATGCCTTAAATTTTAAGCATGTAATTAAGCTTAGATTAAGCTCATGATTGAGGATTATAAACATGTTTACGGATATTCAGAGAAAAGCGTGAGAAAGAGAGATGTAGGCTGATTTATGGGATTTTCTGGACTGCCACGCCTGGGGCGTGGGGAGCCACGCCTGGGGCGTGGGAAGTGCTCCAGAAAGTTGATTTTCTCTGGAAAGCC
>PYAF01004555.1:127538-153509 GCA_007407185.1 Glycine tomentella | reverse complement strand
ATATTATGTACAGTTTTGTACTGGTACAGAAACTTATGTATGTAATCACCATATTATAATGTAAAGCGTGTATGCTTATGGCATTTGTTGATGCCTTTTGTTATATTGCTTCCGAACTGCTTAATCTCTGATGTATTATGTCTGATAATGACCGTTTAAGCGTGGTAATCACCCGGTGCGTGTAAGGGGTGTTACAATACCCATCACTTACTTATTGCATAGTACTAATGCTATGTTTGGGTAGCTTCCTAGATGTCGAATATATCTCTCTCAAAGCAACTCTTTTGACCAACAAGTGAAGTGGTTGGTTAGAGTGTTCCTAAGTTCAGTTTTTTAAGTAAGATTTTATGCAGTTTCCTCAAAGCAACTCTTATTAAAAAAAAAAGTGACTGAGAGAGAAGATCCAATTAAAAATTGTCAGTTAAATTCTCAAGTGACAATTAATCATCAATAAAGCTGATGAATAATGTGTTCTAATTTCACTGTAACAAAAAAAGTAACTCTTTTGCAAATTGTAAGTTTTGTATTGAATGTAATTTTGGAAGGTGTTGAACAGGTTTTTAAACATGAATTTAGTATATGTTTGGATATCATGTGAGAAAGCTCAATTTTTATTTTAAAATAACACTTTTTTTCTTTTTTATTTATGTGCTTTGAATTTTGGGGCTGTGCATTGTAGTAATTTTTATGGAAATGCGATATGATGAGATAGGAGAGAAAAGTGGTCAAATGTATTAAATGAGTATTTACAATTTACAATATTAGAGTCCATGTATCATTCATGAAAATCATTTATAAGAGAATTTTTTAATCATAAAAAATTTATTTGAATCTCAGTATTAGTTAAAATTACTTTCATAGATCAAATTAGTTCAAAAATAAATTTATAAATACTCACTCAAACAAATCAAAACCTATGTAGACAGGATAACGTGAAGAAATGCCATGCCCAACGAAAATTCAGCTGTATAGTTTAAGCTCTGAAAACGGTTGATATCTCTCTAAGCTAGTAGCACGGCAAAGGGAAAAAAAAAAAAGAAAAAAAAAAGAAACCAAGCCATACACAAAAGTGCAAAGAATGGACCTGTAACGTTTTCACTATCATATCAGAAAACTTGTCTTTTTTATTGGTCTGAACTACTTGCCGTTTAAAATTGTAGTGACTGAGATGAGATTCGTAATTGTTATCTAGACGTCTAGTGCAAAAAATGATATATATATATATATATATATTTTATTATTAATAATTACTTATAAAATAGACAAAAACTGGATTACCGGCAAGAGAAATGTTAGCTGTACGTTAAGATTGTACAATATTTTATATTAAATAGAAAAATGAGAAACTAAAAAATATTTGATAAATGAGTATATAACAAAGAAAATAAAAATAATAGTACAGATTTACAGAAGATATTGTAAAAGTATATTATACAGTAAATAATATATTTCTGCTAACAACATGCGCTCGTCGCGTACTGTGATTGATAGAATGTTCGTAAAACCTCTCTTATTTTTTAATTCAAGTATGGCAAACGTGTTAGTGTCTGATTGGATTGATAAGGTTAACCTTTTATTAAAAAATTGTAATACTTAGAAAATAACTGTGCGGGTGGATAGGATTAGATTTAGGGGGGGTGTTTTGGGAACTATGGGGAGAAGTAATAAGTGGAAAACAAAACAAGTGATGAAGACCCAGATTTTGTGTTCGGAAAAGGAAGGTAGAGGCACAAAAGCAACTAGAAAGTCTTCTCATGCAATGAAAAAAAGTTGACAATATATGGTTATTGATTTTGATATTGAGTTGTAAAGGCTATCAGGATGTCAAGCTAAGAGTAGTGCTGTGTACTTTAAGAAAAAGGGATGAACCAAAAACAAAAGATTATAGAGAAGGTTTTGGCTCATGGGTAAGTGGTAAGTGCCGACAAGTCACAAGCTTTATCTTTAAAATTATTATTAAAAAAAATATTACGATCATACTCTCTAAACTCTAAATTAATCAGAAAAAAGACCGTAAATTTATTTTAGATCCAACATTTTCTCGTTTATGTTATGTTTAAATTAGGAGTAAAATAGAAAAATATAAATAATAACAAAAGGACAATTTTTTGGATTGGTACAAATCTAATATCCCTTTCTTACATAAAACTAAAAGAAAATTTATAAGTTTTTTTTAAAATTAATAAAAAAGATGAAGTAATTTTAAATTAATAAAATAATTTATTAGAATAATTAAAATTTGTAAGACGAGGAAAACTGTAAATAACATTTGGCATGAATTTTTTAGATATTAAAAATTACTTTAAAGTTATAGCTAAAAATAAGATTTAAATTTAAATGAAATTAGTTTTTACTTCTTTTTTAATGTAATTTATCTAAAATACTGTATAAAAAATTATTATTTATGTAGTTTCTGCTTAGAATACGTTAAATGCTTCTATAATCAATAGATTTTCAGAGTCACACCTCACAATGATTTTCCTCCTTTACTTAAAATGAATTGTCTCATTGTTTTTGGTTTTTATCTTTCTGAACCTTTATATAGCACGTGCTGGCATTTTCTTCATCTTTTTGAGCGTTTAATTTAATTGGAGTTTCTACATTGGGCTGTACTCTCGGGGGTAGGTGAAGCACTGAAGCTGGAGCACTGCAACACAAATATTAGCACTATTAATAAGTTTTTTTATTGTATAATAATTTATATTTAAATAATATATAAAAGAATGCATTTAAAATTATATAAAATATGTATAATTGGATTAAATAAGTAAACATATAAGTAATTTAGGCATAAGATAAGAAAATAATTTTGAAAAGTTATCAAAATATATAAATTAAATTTCAAAAGTTGGATAAGAAAATATGAAAATTTAATATTTTTGTAGAAAAATTCACGGAAAATGAATAGCTATTCTTGAGTTTATTTGGTGAGTAATTTATACTTCATAAGTTACATTAACTGGCTTTTAACTAGCTTAAAAGCTAGTTTGACAAAAATTCAAGGGTAGTAATAAAATTAAGGTCCACAAAAAGCAAATAAAGAACCCATTAGGAGTATGCATGGCAAATTGACTCGCATCCATGGGCATCCGTCCGAATCCGCCCCAATGTTAATGAGGAAAAATCGAGTTGATCGGTTTTGAATTTGGGTTCTGTTTTTCCCCGCCTGTTGAATTCGGGGGCGGGGGCGGTTTTGGTAATGCTGATAATCGTCCCGCCCAGCCCCCGCTCCCGCCATGCTATATTTAATTATTTACAAAAATACCTTTATATATGTGGAATACTTTGGGATAAAGGCTTAATTTTATTCAAGAATTAAGAGTATAACTAATTTTATTTTCCAACAATAAACATCTAATGTTGAAATTTTATTGTAATTACATACATTTGAGACTTAGCGCGATCAAATTTTATGTTATGATTGTTGTTTAAAATTAATTTTTTAATAGTAATTTTTAAGTGTTCGGAGGCGGGTCAAGACAGGGAAAACCGACTCCTGTCGGGGCGGGAGCGGAGACAATTTTTTAGTCCCATCGATTTTCAGGGGTGGGGGCGGGGGTGGTTTTGAAGGGCGGAGACAGGGGTGGTATAAGTAAAAACTGTCCCTAATCCGCCCCGTTACCATGCCTAATTAAGAGTTCTATTGGAGATAATATTCTTATATAATAAAATAAATCTTTTTTCAAGTAACCTTAATAACTTATCTACATCATATAAGGAGTGTTGTTATTTATTACTCTTGTTAAATTCAAAAATAATACATCATTTTTAAAAATAAAAATATGTATTCACTTTGTTTTATTATAAATAAATATCTTATCGACAGTTAATAATCATTACTGAACCTCTTGGAAACTTTTACGATTTCTAGAACTGTGTTACTAAGAATTAATTTTAAATAATGTATTATTATTTTAGTGCTTTTGAAGATGAAATAGAAATTAAGCACTTATTTTATCAACTTTAGAATTCCACTCAAAATCTTTATTCATCGTCTAAAATTCCAAAGTTGATCATACTAATTTAAAATTTTCTGCCAATAATTTGAAAATGAATTAAAGCAGGAGATAAAGCTTTGAAAAACGCAATTACATTAAAGTGAATTATATTATAATGCGTATTCAACTTTAAGGAAAGAAAAGTATAATTTTTAAACATAAAGAAAAAATAATAATAATAATAAGCATTTCTCAGAAAAAAACGGAAAATTTATTGTTTTCTTAATCAGCACAAAGCTCTTGAGAAAACTTTGATTTCATGGGTTTAATTAAAAATAAACAACAATTTTCTCATATTCGATTTATTTTATGAACAGATAAGTTAACACCAATTCTTTTTATATATACAAGTTTAATCACTATATATGTATGCGTAATGCCTGTAAATTATTTTAAAAATATACAAACGCAATTATTTTTATTAGGAAGAAGGAACCTTTCTAAACCGTTGTCACAACTCACAAATCTATGGTGTATGTGGCGGCGAATTTTCTTCATCCTAACAACATACTATATTCTTCACTTAGGGGGCAAGAATAAATTGACTGATTAAATTTAAGGAGAACAATTCGAAACTGTTGAATGTTCATATTTTACTTTCATGTTCAATTTTCAAAGATGAAAAATCTCAGTTGTCCAGATTCATTGCAAATAAGATTGATACCTTATACTAAAAGTATTTTATACTCTTATCTAATAATAAATTATTATATACGATGATATCATCATTTTTTTATAATAATTATTTAAAAGTAGTGTTTAGATTAATTCGTAATTGGGTCACAAGCTAGCTAGGTAGAAATTGTTTATATTAATTAAAAGTGTATGAAAAAATATATATTCATCCCCAAAAGACCTTAACCTCTTCTTGTTCCTCCTAAATTTCATTTTATTTTCTACATTTCAAAACAGAAAAAGTTATGCCAGATATATAGAAATACACAAGGAAAAACATTGACATATATGCCTGTTTATGCAGCCTGAAATTTTCACAGTAATTGGAATTAATTATTGAGTGAAACTGATCATTGTTGGTCTTCGTTTGAAAACAAAATTAGACTCCTACAAAGTACTTTAAAAACAGCAATAACACGTGCAACACTTTTCACATATAGAGGCTGCACAATACTTTTGCCGCTGTCGATTGCTAATGAATGAAATAATATTACAAACAAAACAACGACGCTGCGCTGCGCTAACAAGTCCTTTTTGCTTTTACTCTCTCTCTCTCTCTCTCTCTCTCTCTCTCTCAGCGTCTTTGTGTCATTTTCTTGCTTGGAGATCAATGCAAAGATTTTTATTCTAATGGTTCCCCATTGACGCATATAGGATGCCCCACCAAAACCAAGTAGAATGGATGTGATGTGATTTTGGCTTTTTTTTTTTGCTAACCCAACAAAATTGTCCTACCATTTTGCCGTACCTTTCTTCCCTTCAATTCAATACAAAAAGTCCGAATTATTTCAACGGAGCCAACTTATTTACATACAACAACAATGTCAATGTTACTTTTTAGATAGGATTAAGATTAAGATTTTAGCTGAATCTTGGACCAAATAATGCAATCCGTGAATTTTGAATAATCTGTTACAATGTTGAATTATTTTATTCTGCACTCCTGCAAGATTAATAAATGAGGGTCATTATTCTTCATCTAACTAGTTTAAACCGGTATATGCTACATTCTTCTTCTATTTATTTGGCTTAAAATAAATGGTTGCCACTAACTCCATGTCAAATTAAGTGACTAGAATCAAAATACTTGATTCCATCAAACTCCACAGAATCAGAACAAGTGAGGGTCCTTACTTGCTTGTTTTACTATCGGTCACCGTACTTAAGGGTGGAATTCATTTTTCATTGCAACCGTTGGATGGATTTATCGCTTTCGTTCCTAGTACAAAGAATCAGATACCCATAATCTACTCTTGGAAACCATGCATGAATTGAATGGTGGACATTAATTTTGTCCAATGATAAAAGTTTAAATGACATTTTGAATGGAAAAAGATACGGAAAATGAACGATGCATGGTTGGCATTTACAAATAATGGCAAGCTGCCAAAAGAAAGGATTCTTCAGCTAAAAGAACTGTAAGTTTTAGCGTGTAATGTAGCTTGCCATATGACTTCTGGAAATAATTTATGATCCTGAGTTTAATATAATAATTTATAGAAGGCATACTCAATAAATAAACATTATCTCCTTCCCATATAATAAAATTTATTGAATTTTCTTCAATTATTAGCAAACTTTAGAACTTCTCGATCATTTAGTGTATTCTCTTTTTTGTTTGTTTTTTAAAATTAGTGTATTCTCTTATGTGTAAAGTTTCTAAACGCTTCTTATCTAAAATATTATATCCATTTTTTAGCCAAAGAAGCCCTCCTCCGCGTTCAGAAAGGGTCCCAAGATTTGGGAAAAGGGAGCCGTATATATGGATTCGACAATATATATATAGAACCTTCGAATTTGAACGATGGAAACACACTTTTTTTTTTTGAGGGAGAAACACAATTTCTTTTATTCCATGTCTACCTTGACCCGAGGGAAATAAAGTCCAAGAATAAAATGCAACAGTGTAACGAGCTTGGTTGCTTACGAAGCATATTCCACATTCCATAATCCAGCATGTTGTATAATTTTTGAAGTTGAATCTGATATTACTTCTCATTTGAATCCTATATACAAAGTCTTGTAACACAAGGCGGGTCCAAAAATTATTTAAGCTTAAAACGAATTTCAAAGTGGGACTTTTTAAAATTAATACAAAATTATTATTATTATTATTTTCTTATTTTAAATTTATCTTTGTTTAGAAATATATATTTTTTTATTAAATTCATGTAATTAATTTTTTTAATATTTTTTAACTGATAATAAATTATTAATTTATTTTCTTTATACATTATTGATCTTAGATATATGATTTTATTAATTTATAGTTTTAAAAAACTTATTTTCACTAAAGAGTTGTTTATATTTTTTGTTAACATGTTATGAGTGTAAAGTATTTTATTAACATAGCAATTGATTAAGTTTTTTTAACTTCTTTTTCTCTCCTTAAAATGTAAATTCAGACAAAAATACTTTGTACTAAAGCAAAAATAGACCTTTTTAGTGAATGGGAAAAAAAAGCTACCACAAAAAGCAATAATAGAGACGCTTTCTTTCTTCTATTTCAAACTTTTTAAAAAACGCTATGATGTTGCTATTAGAATTACCATCGCCTTCCAATCTTTCTTAGATCACCATTTTAGGGTCTAGTTTTGCATTTTGAACCACTGAACACATGACACACGGTGCGAACACCTCCACCACTAGAATTAGTGAATCACGATCACCCCATGTAGAGAACAGCTCCACAAGCTTCACTAAGGTGGTGGTGTTGGGCCCAGAGAAAAGAGCATAGAGATAGTTGTTTTCATCGTACTTGATTTCTAGCTAGTACTAGTATTGTATTATTAGTTCTAAATTGAAAACAACTTAAAATGGACAAAGGCAACAAAGTTTAAAGGCAAAATGATGTTGCGATGTGTGGATCTGAAATTCACCATGAAATTAAAGTTATATAAGAATCACATGCAGTTAGACTTATAATTATTCATTTTAAATTTAAATATTTAAAAGTTATATTAGTTAAAATATTTATTAGAAAATTATGTTATAAGTGTGAAATGTTTACTAAATTTGTTGTTGACTAATATTTATTGGAGAACATGAATGGTGACCTTTATTGAGTCTCTCCTTAATTAAGAAGAAAATCATTTTAACTACATTTTTTATTTATAATGTTCAAATTTAAAATTTTATTTAAAGGATTTAAAATTAATTCCACCCTGACTAATATGATATTATGTTCATATATTACCTAGAATTACATTCGTAATCTCATTATAAAACTACAAAATAACTTATTGAAGTCCATTCAAATTGACAACACCTTAACAATTATTAACTTCCTAAAAGAAAAAAGAAATGTTTCTGTAAAACGATAGGGACACGTTCTAAAAGCAGGAGGGTTCGATCCGTATGAAAAAAAGACATGTCTCTACAGCTTCTTCAAAAGACATTTATCAGCTCATGTTGTAATCTGTCTCTTCATCTTTGTCATAAAAACGCTCATCTTAACTTGTCTCTAATTTTAATCCTCTTTTTTTTTTTTTACTGCAATTTTAATCCTCAGTTGTTCTATAGTAACTGATGCAATTTTCATCCTATTTGTATAAGTACGAAAATCAATTATATAATTGCGTGTACTTATTTAATTATTGTCATTATTATAGTTATTTCTATCATCACTTCCATAGTGGTGCAACAAAAATATAATAGTGCAAGAAGTGCCTCCTTAAAATGACCCAGCAAAAGGTGGGCTACTAGACTGGCCCGCCAGCCCGTGAACATAACGGATCGATGTTTGCTAAGATTATTGTTGAGGGGTTTTATTCTGGTGCTGCGGCCCCATCTTAAACTATTGTGATCTCACTGATCAAACGATTAGTATTGAAAACGTATGATAGTATCCGCACAACCGTTGGATCAATTTTCTTTTAAGACGCGAGGGTAAAGCTCCGAACTGGCTACATTTTGTGCCTCACTTTTCACTTGCTTTGCTCTTTTTTTCCCGCTCAAATTCCCTCTTACTCGTTTTGTTGGGAGACAACGACGAAGTGAGCCTCGCACTATTCTCTGAAGCAATCGCAATTTCTTTTGGAGCCTATCGTGTTGTGGTAATTTCTAGCTCGGATTCTAATCTCAATTTGTGCTTGTTTCGTTGATGAGATTTTGCATGTGATCAAAGAAAATTCGCCGTGGTTGTATGGTACGATTCAAACGTTTGCATATGCAAAGATTGCTGAAAATTCATTTTTAACTTCGCTTTTCGCAGATATGAATAATAATGTGATGTTTGATTCTTTCCTTCTCATTCTATTGCCAGAAACACATCATCACTTTTCTTTCTTTTTTATTTTCTATTGCTTTTTTCTTTCCTATTTTTGTATTTTTTTTTCCTACATTTTTTCAGCTAATCAAGCTTATATTAAAATGTTAATGAATCTAAAGTATATAGACGAGGAGAAAAGTAACCATACAAGAATATGTTGGATTGGAAATTAAGTAGAAAGTGTCAGTGATTAAGTTCTGGATTTCGTGTTCTAGCGTTTCGATGATAAACCAGTGACTTTCGATGAGGAACTTCTGGTTAGGTTACCAATAATTATTGCCATTATATTTTTGACTTGTGATTAGTGTTTGACTTCAAACTATTCACTGAAGCTGCAGTCATGGATACTGATGAGGAATGTTCAAATTGTTCTTGAATCATCTGAAAGAGATCCTTTCTTTGGCAAAAAGAAGGTAAAAATAAGACAATCAAGTTCTTCAGTGTTATGTTTTTTACTGTTTTTGTTTTTCGTATAGTTTCATATATGACAAAAATTAGGTGACAAGCTGCAGCAAACTACTCCCTTTTATGTTATCATATGTGTAAAATTTAAAGTAATTGCACAATGATTAAGCTATGCTAATATCTGCCTGTGGTTTATCTTTTCTGAGTCCTAAGCCATTTCAACTTGCTGACTGATCTGCATTATTTTATCAGAAATTACTACAAAGTAAGGGCTTTAGTCCCAAAGAACGGATATACCTTAAGTGCTCTTCAAAACTTGGCTGGATGAATGCTACTGAGGAGGTCTTACTTCAGATTGCACGAATCATACAATTAAATGAGGTTACTTCCTTTTTACTCTCTGTATTCTGTACACTGAGTTACTCATTATCAATCCGAGGACAGATTAGAGTTAAGGGATTGTCATAGTCTTGGGATTTCTCACACATCTCTATGTAATCTGGTTATCTTCTAGATCTATTTAAAGAGAAAAACGGCAATGCATTACACCTTGATTATTTTGTCTTTTTCTACTCGCCTTTTTCACTTTTGGGATGTTAACGAGTCATGAATTAACTTATTTACTGAGCTGCAGCTGGAACTTTATTTTGATGAAGGTGATGTATGCACGTCAATGGAGTCTTACAGTCCCAGGAATGAGTTGGAGGCTCTCATTCAATTGTTTTGCTCACTGACATATCACTTTCTACTTGTACATATCTCCATACGAATATCTTGCAAGGGTTATGCCAAACAATTCTTGATTTAATTTCTGATTTTGGCGACAAAAACGGGTTGAAGGGAGTAGTTAAAAAAAACCACAGTTGTGACCAAGAAGAGCGTCTGATATAATGGGGTGAAAGCAATGGTGTAATGACACAGTTAAAAATAGCTTGTAAGTTTCACCATTACTTTCTTTGTGTTTTAGTTGCTTTCTGATTCAGTGGTTTCTATAGTATGATTTTCTTTCCTTTGCAAAGGTATTAGCTTTCCTTTAACACACATAATACAAACTTCTTTCCCCCTTAATCTACACAGATATTGAAGGAACCGGTCGGGGTGCAATAGCAAGGAAAGATCTAAAAGTTGGAGATCTAAAAGTCCGAGGAGCTTGTGCATGAAACTGATATGGTATGTTTCCTAGTTTAAAAAAGTGAAGATAGTTTATTTAAAACTTCTTTAAGAAACCTACGATAATAAATTATCCTTTACCTCCTTTGCATTCAAAATGGTGCCATATTATCTCAGAGTTGAATATAAATACATATTTTATACCTGCATTTCATCTCCTGCTTTGCAAAATAAGGTCATGTAGGATGTTAGTTATCGTGACCATCCTTAATGGGAGCATTCTCTCTCTCTGTTGGAAAGGCTTACAATATAGTTGTCCATCGATCCCTCTTATTTGATAAGGATAGGCACATCCATTGTAGGTGACATTATTTCTTAAAATAAGCAGAAAGGGAGATATGTCATATGTTCACCAGACCATTATATTCTTCATAACTGATAATTGCCTTTTTCCAATACAGTACGGTGTCTTTAAAGAGATTGATGGCATATCATCTGAGACAATATTGCTATTATGGACTATGAAAGAAAAGTATAAGTATGGTTCAAAATTCAAAATTTACTTTGACACATTCCCTGAAAAATTTAATACAGGTAATCTTACTTTACTATGACATGCTTTATACACATACATAGATATAAATTTTGTACAGATCCCCTAAATCTCACTCAAGTCATTGTGATGCAACCTATTATGCTTAAAACGCTTGCAGGTGCTTTTCTATGGCTTTGAACAGTACCTGCAAACAAGTAACTCAAATAATTCATTGGTTATATAAGTTTTATAGAGTGTCTACTGACAACTCAGTTTTTATCTTAAATTTCTTGATGGTCAGATTTGGTATCAACCATATGGAAGTGTTGAGTAATAATTTTTCAAGAGTGAGATACCTTTACAAGAGGTCCCCTTCTATTTTTTTTTTTCCAGGAGATAATGCAAGCAATTACAATGTTGGATGGAACCTTGCTGTTGGAAGAGATAATGCAAGCAAGACAGGTAATCAATTGTTTCGTTATGACCTCTTTATTGATAAGCTTGTTCTTAGATTGAAGGTTTTTCCCTCCTTTGAGGTGTATTACTGAACTACACTTATTAGTTTATTCAGGATTTAAGTTGTTGATCGTATTAATGTTAAGGATGATATTAATTTCAAAATAATATGAGCCAGAATTGGAACTTGGAAAAATATAGCTTGTTAAAATGAGGGATCATCTAGGGTATGTTTGGGAGTTGAGTTTGATAATTGCTATTTATATGTAAATTGTGCATTTAAATTACATAACAATTATCTTCTTTTTTCTCTTTTAATGCTTATGTGATTTAAAAGTAGAAATTTAGCTTCTTATGAGCTTTTATCCAATAAATGTTAAAATTAGTAGATTTACAGTGTAGGATTACAAATCAGAGACTTGGAGGATGGATTGAAGATATGGAGTAGCGCGCTTAGTGCGACAAACCCGCTTAGCGCAATGTCACTTATCCAGTTGGACTTTGTAGGCGCGCTTAGCGTGCACATATGGGCTTAGTGCACTGCCAATATAAAAAAAAACCAATAAAGCAAAGTTTTGATTTTAAAAAGGGGGAGCAGTCAGAGGGGCCAAAGCATCATAAGTAAGAGAGAAACCTAAAACACAAAGGAGAGAAGAATCAACTCCACATAAGTTGGTTTATGTCCCTTGTTCTATAAGTTTTCTTTCATTCTCTTTCATCATTTGTTGTTCCCTTTTGTTTTTGTAAGCCTCTCATGACAAGGAGAGGGTAAATCACTTATTGTTGGGGGTTCAACAACCAAACACTTTTGATATAACAATTCTCACTATCTATTTAATGTTATTTTTATATTATTGTTCTTTTCTAAATCTATTGTTATGTCTATGGTCTGATCATCCATGTGCATGTAATGTTACGAAGGTTTATACATTGAGAAATGTCTATACTACTAGAATTGGGGAAGAACATCTAGACAATCCATATCTAGGGATAGAATAACATTATTTAGTTTTAAATATGCATCTCTACTCTTAATGCGAATTATTTGATGTACTTTCTGAGGGATCAGGAGTGAACTTAAGTAATTTAGGCTATTTCATATGAAGGATCATGGTTACAATAAATTAGATGATGAAGGTAATATGTAAAATAATGTTAAATAGTAAAAAATCTTTAACATTACATCAAGAGTAATTTTGGTAGGCTGAGCATTCAAAATATCACATAATCCTACATCAATCGACAATTCACCTCTCCAAGTATTTGTTTTCTTTCTCTTGCTCTTAATCTATTTTGCAATTTATTTTATCACTTGAAAACTCCAAGTCATTTTGTTAATTGCTTATAATTATTATTTACAATTAGACGTTTACAAATTTTGAGTATAATCAAAGTTCTTGTGGAGTCGACGTCCAATCTTACCGTTTATTTATTACTTTGACGAATTTGGTGCACTTGCCAATTAAGTTAACAAAGTTCTAGACAAAAAGGGAAGGGAGGATAAATTTTTCATTTCTAATGAATATTCTCTAATTTAATTTTTATAAATGAAAAAAATTAAATGGTTAATTAACGTAAACTTAATTTCCTAATCGTTTGTTTTCTTTTATAAAACGTCATATAATTCTCAATATAAAAATTAAAAAACTACCCTCATTTTATTTTCCTCTAAAATCCTAGTCTTAAACATCCTCTTAAGTGATTAACATGCTACTTGACTCGTATTACTGGTAGTATATTGTTTTGCATGTAAATTGTAAAGTAACTTTGAATAGTTTTGGATATATAAAAAAGATGAAATAAAAATTTGAACACACTTACTAAGTTACTATCAGTTTTGGTGCTTCATCCTTGATCTTCATTTCATCTTCTAAAATTTCAAAGTCAACAATGAAGCTTCAAACTAGCTGCTGTTGATGCCAAGAATCAATAAGAGAGAAAAACTGCTCTTAAGAGAGGCTTGTTTACATAAAAATTGACCACGTGTAGCACATATTAATTACTCAAGTGATGAGAGTGTAATTTCTCAAATTAAGGGTATGTTGGAGAGTGTGTTTTAAAAGGAAGGACAATTTTTTTTTTAACTGAAGAGAGTTCAATAATATTTATAAAACTAAAATATTAGGGCATTAAATTTATGCTAATCTATCATTTTCTTTTTTATTTTAAAAATTATTTAATTAGAAATTATTTTTTAGAAATAAAAAATTTGTCCTCTCTATTTCCTTCCATCATTTCCAAACATATCTTGAGGGAATGTAATTTACCCTAAAATCAGATCTAGTGGCCTTTTTATCCTTTATCCTTTCATGAAATTTTAATCAATATGAAATGATATTATTCTCTTCTTGGTGCACATGTTTATTTCTTGTTAACTATAGTTACTCCTCTTTTATTTGTTCACTACATACTGTTGAAAGTTGCCCGCATGTTAAAGATTGACAATTTTCTACGTTCTTTCTTTTTGTGGAAGCACTTGCATGCTCAATATGATGAGTTGTTCCCTGCTCTGTGCAATAATTTTCCTGATATATTTCCACCAGAGCTGTACACATGGGAGAAATTTTTATGGGCTTGTGAACTTTGGTACTCTAATAGCATGAAGATAATGTATTCTGATGGAAAGCTAAGAACATGCTTGATCCCTCTTGCGGGCTTTTTTAATCATTTAGTATGTATATTCTCTCTTTTCAAATTTTCTCTCCTTGCTCCCTTCCCTTTTGAATATTTAGATAGAATTTTTATATCTTCAAATATTATGGCATTGATCACTGAATTCAATGAGGAAACTAAAGGTAACCGAATTTGAAAATACAATGCCTGTAAATTATGTATTCAGATAGCATATTCTTCTGGAACATAGTTGAAACTTCTTGTAGATTTTAGATTATTACTGCAAGTAGATGATGCCCATCATTGGTGAGCTCTACAAACTAATGTTATTTTCTACCTGGCAGTTTTGTGATATCTGATGTTTGACAATTATTTACTTTGGTTTATAACATTTATTGATTACACGCAATTCACTTTTGTAATTTAAAGAAATACCCAGATTTTGCATAGTAGCGTTTGACACCTACTAATTTTATTTCTCTTTTGGACCCTGACAACAGCTGTGCCCACATGTTATGCACTACGGCAAAGTGGATCCCGCAACAAATTCACTGAAATTTTGTCTATGATCATCAAGACCATGCAGATCGGGAGAAGAATGCTGCTTAAGCTTCGGGAACTTCTCCAGCTCTCATCTAATTACTTTTATGGTTTCATACCACAAGGAGACAACCCTAATGATGTTATTCCGTTGGGTAATGTATCACTCCATTCCCTCCTGTTCTTTCTCCTTTCCATCCTATCCTGTTCCCCAAATTTAATTTTACTACAAGTATTTTATGCAATGCATAGTTTGACCTCACAGAGAGAAAGAAAACATTACATATCGCTTTACTCCTTAGTTCTTGCTAGAGCGCATACAGTCAATACTCCTGCAAGATTAATTTTAAATCTTCCTATAACACATTTTTACTAATCTTTCTACTTGTTAAATATAGAAAATATTGAAAACCCATTTTACATTTTAAAACATCAAGTGTATTTATTTATTTATAAAGTATAAAAGATTTGTAAAAGGATAAGGATAATAGTTAAAGAATGAAAAGTAGAAAGTTTATTAAGAAACATGCACCCCATACATTATTCTTCCTACAATATAGTTTACATATTGCGTTGTTAGTCAAATTTTACTTATTCACCTTCTTAATGTATATAGAATCTTTCTTTTACAGTTGCAAGGAGGCTTGGAAAATGAGCTGGAAGTTCTTGAAAATATCAAAGATATCTTTGATGACATGATGGAAAATATGGGCGAGATCGATCTTGATAACAGGTGAAGGCCTTAATTAGTTACTAGTATTTGCGGAAAGAAATCATGAAGTTTCTTTTGGTGACCTGGTATTTTTTGTCCTCAGAGAAAACTGCAGTTGGGATGAAAAATTGGCTACGGATTTTAAAGATCTACAAAGACGAATTGCATGTTCTGTTTCAACTTCGTGGCACACTGGCATGGACATGTTGAAGAACGAACTATGCAAGTGCATGGCTGAGGACATGCATCCTAGGCTAATTTTGAGCATCTTGGATCATTGTACTTCTAGACCACTAGGAAGACGGACATTTGGACCTCATAGTACTGTAACAGTCATTTTGTACTATAAAAATACGTCAAGCTTCGCTGTCATTGGCTATGTAGATAGAGTAAATTTTTAGGTATCATTTTAGTGGTGGTCTGACCTTAAGCACTATCATTTTTTTTTTCAGAAGCCCTATCAAAATTAATTAGTGTTGAAAAGTTAAATGAAACTCAATTTACACCGTACTGACATTATAGTGGCCAACCAAAAGAACAATCACATTTTGAAAAATTTAATGAAACTCAATTTACGTTGAAAATCGGCATTATAGCGCGCGTCCAACTAAAACACAATTACACTTTTTTTACAGAAAGAAAAAACAATCACAGTAATATTATAGCATCATTTAACTCCCTTTCAGAAAGTAATATAGAAAAAACAAATCACGAGCATCTCACTCATAATTTCACACAATGCGTTGACTTTTTTTCTGAATCATACCATGTGATTCATGCATTGCTATATAAGTTCTATTGGCTTCAACATCGGATGTCACCGACAAAGATTGGAGAAAATGTTATTTTAAGCATTAAAATATTACTTTAATATTTTTTAACAACCAAAAGGCATGTTTATATTATTTGTCTTGGAAAATATTTTTTTGTCATCGAGATTCAGCAAAAAACTCTTGCTATATGACAAGTAAATGGTCACTTCTGATAGACAATACATATTATTTCTCTTTATTAAGATTGAATTTTATGTGGAAAAAAATTCATTAACAGTTATTTCTATCATATAGTAAATATTTTCAATCAGAATTATTTTTGTATAAGGTACTTATATGAGTTTTTATTTATTAAAAGAATGCTTCAAAATAAAAGTTAAAAAATAGAAGGAAGAAAAAAACAAAGAAAATCATTTTTTTTCTCCATCGAATTTTTGAGTTATCCAAACTATTGATCTGACTTATTCTTAATTTAAATAATCAAACCACACGGTTGATTTGATTCTAAAAACTCTGTCCTTTATTCTATTTTTTACCATGATAAATGGGTAAAATATTCATGATAATCTTAGTCTATTTTTATTGAGATCTTTTCAAGTATATTTCTTTATCCATACTTAATTAAGGAATCAGAACTCTATTCTATTAAGAACAATGTAATGTTAGAATATCCTTTATTTTCTGGTAATATGTGATACATTCAATAATCAATAAATAAGCTTTTATTTAATGATAATCATAATTGAAATGTATTGGTAACATGAAATATTATATTTTTGAATAATCACATATTCTATTAATAATTTTGGAATTTTAATAAAAGAAGTGTCTCAAAAAATAAGTTACTAACACCTTAATTTCTTTTTATTATTTTCATTTAATGTTGCTTGTAATTTTCTCTATTTTAAATAGGATAACATAACCAGTTTCAAAAGTCCAAATACATATTAAATGAGTCTTTAAATTTTCTTACAAAATTGAAAGAAAAAAAAATCAAATAAGCCCAAAGTAAACCGATTCTTGTTTCGGGCCACCAAAAAACTGAAAACAAAAGAACAAGTTGGTAAGTGAAGTGTGACTAGGATGTTAGGGATGATATATAAAATAATATAAAGAAAATTTAAAATAATAATCAAAAAGCCCAAAGTATCCAGTTTCCATATCGCAGACTTATCTATATATAGTAATAAAACTACTCTTGTGTCAACTTCTGGTGCATTCTCAGCTTTGGAATTCAGCTGGCAGGCTCACAATAAAAGTTAGCTTCAGATGCTACATGGCATCTTTGCATTTCCTCTCATATATTCTCAGCCAATTCTAAACCTCTGTTCCCACATGCAAACCGCTGAGGACCTCTGCAACCAGTGTAACCTACACCTCTGCAACCAGTGTTGAAGCTGGCAACTAGCAATGGAAAGCTGTCCACACACTCTTCATCATTCACCTACGCCTCATGCTCTGACATTTACTTTGTTACGTTACCTACTAATTTGTGGTTCAACAAAGCTAGCTGTTAACTCTATTACGGTACCTCGCACGGAGCTTCTCTTTCCCACGCCTCTTCATCATTCAACAGTCCGGCTAAATCTTTGGTGAGCATTTTCATCTTCGATCTCTTCTTTTTGTTTGTTGGTTTTTCTGCTTTTGCATGTATAAACCGATATCAAATTGCGCTTGTCTCCTTCTTCACTTTCATCGTTTTTGTGTTGGTTTTGATACAAGGTATTCATCACCGTCCCAACATTGATTTGTGGTTCAACAAAGGTAGATGTTAACTCTGTTACGGTACCTCAGACAGAGCTTCTCTTTATTGTTTTTGTGTTGGTTTTGATACAGGGTGTTCGTCACCGTCCCAAGTTGCCGGCCTCCTCAGGTACCGGTTGCAAAAAATAAACCGATCATGGACGACGAGTTGCAGCAGATCTTCAACAAGTTCGACAAGAACGGCGACGGAAAAATCTCGGTGACGGAGCTGAAGGACCAAATTTGCTAGGTAATATTTATATTAGCATCAAATATATTTTTAATATAATTTAGTGTTTTTTATTTTTATTCTTAGCAACGGAGCTGTGATGGATGTCTTCGATTCGTTCAAAGTTTTGATATTTATGAAGATTCTTAATCTGAGTTTTCGTTTTCTAGCCATGGTCGTGTGTTGTTTTTGGGTTGTGTTTGTGTTGTGTGTTGTTTTCATAAATCGTGTTTGTTACTGCATGTGAGTTTTGTTATTGGAAATGAAATGGGTTTAGTATAAATAGGATACAGTGATAGGAATTATTTATGATTTTTCGTTTGTTACTTATCAAAAAAATTATTCCAACAATATTATAATTTCAGGTAAGAATAATGAGAAAGAGAGTTGTAAGGAAGGCATTTGATATGATTCAAGACCTTGCTGAAAGTGAAAATAAAGAGGTAGATAGCAACAAACTCAACATCTTTATATTTTCAACATGAATTTACAGTCTTTATTGTCCATACATATTGTTTTCTTTTGCCATTAGTCTAAATAGATACCTATGTTTTGTAGCTTTCTATAGTGACAAATAACTTATGCTGCTTGGGAATGATTTATGTTGGATTTCCTGATTTATTCCTGAATTCATGGGTACAATTTTGGTTGGAGTCATGGGAAAGAGAAACTTGAATCTGGGAAGCCAGGTAACTCTTTCATCTATAGGGATATCGTTTCTCTTTGAAGCCTTAAATTTTTTATGAATTAAATTTTGCTTATGCCTTATGTGTTTCATCTTCCATCTCCGTCTCTCTGTGTTAGGAACACCTTATGTGTTATAGGCTATTCTTCATGCACATGTTTTATCAACAACAATGGTGAGTACTCGGTTATTTCCATTCACCAGGTAATAGCATCAATTTGGTATCCGTTCTCTCTTTCTTCACCCACCCATTGTTAGACTTTCCTTGACATTCATCAAATTTCTCCCGTGTTACAGGCTGAGATAAACTGAGTGCTCGAATAAACTTGACCACAAGGCCAACTTGAGTCCTTGACATTCAAAAACATGCATTGGTGACCCATTCAACTATTGTGCTGTAGTTTTATTATGTGTTATTATTTTGTGGAATATGAATTATTTTTAATCTATGAATTTCAGGCCTGTTACACTTGTAGGTTACTCCTTTGGGGCTAGAGTTATTTTCAAGTGTCTGGAGTTTTTGGCTGAAACAGAAATCAGTGGTATGTATTTCCACATTTTTTGTCTTTGATGTGATAGATTATTTCTCTCTGTTTTTGGTATTTTTAATCTTATTGACTGTCTCTTGATGGATAAGCTTTCAAATCTGGTTATTATATCATTTTTGTTGTGGGCTGGGGACTCATGGGTTTATCTGTTAAATAAGATGTTCCCTTATCATGGGGTGTTGCTTCTATTTATTGGCAGCTGAATTGGTAGAGAAAGTTGTTCTTCTTGGAGCACCCATTGCAATCAAGGACGAGAATTGGGAAGCTGCTAGAAAGGTGAAAGAAGATTTAATTTTTCTCATGAATAGTATCTTCTGGTCTCACTTGTATGATGGAAATATAGTTTTACTAATTACTATGAGATCCTGGTATTTTGTAGATGGTAGCAGGAAGATTTGTCAATGCTTATTCAAGGAATGACTGGATGCTTGGAGTTGCTTTCCGTGCCAGGTACTCAAAAATGTAGTGGTAGAATTTTATGGTGTTGTGAGATTATTCCAGTTGATTCAAAGTACATAACTTATCTGAACAATTAATTCTTCCAAAGATTCACTTCACAATCAAAATTAAAAAAAAATATGAAAGAATGGCATGTAGTATTCATGGTTCTCACCACATAATCCTTGGACCAAATGCTTTTTACACAATTTTACACATGAAGTCGTGAGAAAAATTTAAGTAAGCACAAATAGATAAGTAAAAATTTAAAGCATCTGGCAGTTACATATGAATTTAGATACACTATGAATTTAGCATTTAGACACTATGAATTTCATGTATCTGGCAGTTACATTTTTTTTTTGCACGTGTAATAGTCATGTTTTCTTGGTGTATTTTTATCCCAATGTAACATTGTCCAGTAATTACAGTTCAGAGTATGTCTTGAATAGCTATTTTTTTCACCATTCTATATACTGAAATTGTATAATTTATTGTTTCGCCTTAAATATATAACAGTTTAAAGTTATTGTTTCAAGCTTCAACTTTACAGGGATTATCTCTGTTACAAGCCACCCGATTGTTCAGAATGGCCCTCTCAGCCCCGAGCTCGCAATTTAGGTTCTGGTCCAGTTCGATAAGGTACGATTTTCTTCAATTACTCTTCTGCTTCATGGACAACAATACATAGAACTATACAATAACTTCCTTCAAGCTGTCATGTAAGTTTTTTTTTTTAATGAAAAATTGACTTACTGGACATTTAGTTTTGCCGGTGTGGTCTTGAGGTTTACTTTTGCCCGCTGTAACACCCCGTTACATTAAATTAAACTTATATGTTTTTAATTAGTAAATTAATCTACTTTTATTTCCTGTGTTCTTCATTTCCAATCATTTGTGTTTGTGTATTCTTTGAAATCCACTGGCATTTAATTAAAATTATTCCTCTGGTTTGCTCTCTAAATTTTAGGCTCGCTGCTTATTAACCATGGACACCCCTTCAAAATAGTGTGTTGCGTTAGACATTAATAGTTCTCTGACATACCTGAGACATGTTTAGGTAACTCCTCTACCGTGTGCCATTTTTTTTAGTTTGAACACCTCTCGGACACGGGCCAAGCGAGTGAGTATACATGACAAAACCTGCTCTTAATTTCTGCTTAGTAACATCATTTTGAGGGATTGGAACTGTAAAAGTAGGACTAAACAAGATAAAATTTTATTAGTGGAAGTGTGGAACTACAGTGACAGCAAAACAAATTTGATAAGATAATACGGTGAATAGATTTCAATTGATTCATTTCAGAATTCTAATCGTCGTACCTTTGTTTTTGTTCATTATAGTTATACTATTTTTGTGCCCATAAGGTATTCTTACTGAATTTTGTTTTCCTGTTAATTTTGGTTTTTAGTTTCTTCTAGAAGGAAATCTTATTCTCTGCTCTTTGTAACATCAATTTTATTTCTTACCCAGCAATCACTGCTGCACAGATTAGTCTTTTGAAGTTTATTTCCTAAGGGCTCCTTTTTTAGACCCCAGGATTCTTCCCATTCAAGTCTTTTTGTACATCTTGATCTCAAGTTGATCTTTCATTGACTATGCACAGTGTGTATATTAACTTTCATTGTATTTTGGGATGATTAATCAAATTGGAACTTCATTCCCAGAGATCTGAGTGATAGTGAAGTAGTGAACTACAACCCCTTTTGGTATTACTTGATTATTATCATTATAAAAATGGGGACGGGAAGATATAAAGGGAGTGTATAAGAAAACGTATCACTTGAGTCATGTGAAGTGAGCCTCACAAACTCTTTGACTGAAAATTTGGAGTGAAAAATTTCTTAGTCTTTGTTTATAACCACTCTACCTTGAGTTTCAGATTGCGGGTTGATAATATAATGCATATTTTGGCCAATAAACATTGTGTGTAGGTGATTGTTGAGAAAGCTGAAAGAAGTGACATCCCAGACATCGATAAGAAGAAGTTAGTGATTTTATCTTATTCCACTTACACTAATTTATCTAATTGATTTGATCTTAATTCAAACATTAATAATAATAGTTATCCCAGACAGTCATATTCATAGTTTGTGTTCATATATTTATCTTTATTTAGGTGTGTAGAATTAAGAATTCCACCTCATTTCTCTTAGAGTTACAAAGAACATATATGTGATGATGAAATTTATGTCATAGATCCTACAACAACTTTCTTCATATCTTTGTTGATGATTTGGTATTTAGAAAAGGTGGAAAAGAATTAGCAAAATTTTATAAGTTGTCTTCAGACCATCAAATTGAAATGCATTTTATAGCAAGTAATGCATTTCATATTAGAATATTTTCTATGGATTTTGTTGAAATTGAGTATCCAGATAATAAGATGAATCCAAAATTATTATGAGAATGGGGCTCCTATGAGTTATTTTAAACATGTTTTTAATTTTTTATTGTTAAAATTCAATTAATTTGATCTAAGGATTTGTTACTGGATTACAAGATACTTCTTTATTAGAGCAACTATGCCTTCAGCAAATTTGCTTCTTTATTTCCAAGTTTGAGTATGATACTTATGCTAGCTTTGTTATTACATGATGGTATTGGTATTTCAGATTCCAATCAAATCTTGATGTGTATTCTAAAAGATAAAGTATTGCTTTTTTTCCTTAAAAGAAAAAGAAAATGCAAGAGCAGAAGTGCATGCTAAATTTCAATAATGCAACATATAAATATGTCTTTTATTTTTTAAAATTTCAACAATGTGCATGGCTGGTTTCTGCCCTTCCTTTTTTTCCTTTGTCCCTTGCTTTCACTATGAATAGATATTGTGAGAACAAGGCTTAAGCAATTCTCTGTGATGAATAGATTCAAAAAGAGAGCGCTTCGGGTTAGCATCTATTGTGGTCTATGCATAATTGTTAACTCGAGTTCTGTATAAAATGGAGGTAATAAGGAAGTTGGTATGTTGGTTATTTGGATTTCTTTGAATGAATGCTACAGGTAATTGCAGAGCATTTGTCTGTTGGGAGGCATAAATAATCAAAGGCATGTTTACATTGATGGACACAAACAAAGATGGCAAAGTAACATATGAGGAGCTGAAGGTTGGGTTACGGAAGGTTGGTTCACAATTGGCTGAGCAAGATACAAAGATGCCAATGGAAGTGGTGGGCTTCTTAAACTTTATACCATTTATAATGTAATTGCTCATTATAATTTCACTTCTTTGATTCTCACTGCATTTATTAGACAATCGGCTGAAGCTTTTTGAAACCATTTTTTGTTGCATGATATCTTAGAATAGTATGCAATTTTGTGATGAACATGAATACATGATGTTGCACCCTTCAAGAATGATGATTCTCGTACTGTCGTTGATGTGTGATAACCAACACAATAACATTCATGATAATTGTAAACAGTTTGTGATGACCAACACAATAACATTCATGATAATTGCAAACAATATTTCAGAATGGTGTGTTAATATACTGCAATTCAAATAATGTGATTTTAAGCATTTAAATTTATTTTCAATAGATTAAACCAATGTCTTCTATTTATATCCAGAGATTTATTAACACCATGAGAACAATAGAAGGGGCAATGATAGTAGAGAGAACCATACTCACCTTCAAGTGGTTAATATACTCACGTTCAATATACAATAGAGAGAACCATACAGGCAGACAATTATGTGACTAATGCATAACTAGGGCAGAAGTTGATAATGTTAATGTTGAAGGATTTAACCTTCCAGCTTTGCTAAATTTACATTACCTATGTTTTGCTAAAAAATTTAAAAATATTCTATGAAATCTAAAAAAATCCCACTATTCAATTATTCATTAAACATATGAAACATATCTATCTATGTGAATTTCATTGTTTCCTTTGTAGCAAATATCTGCATTTTTTTTAGTCAGCACGCACTATTTTCCTTAATCATAACATTTATCACTTATGTATTTTTTTTTTATCTCTGCTTGTGGTTCAAGTATTTTATGGAAGATACAAGGAAGAAAATACCAGCTAAAGGGTCAGCTGCCCATAGCAGTGATGGTTGGGTTGGATGGGATAATGCCAAAGATGGTGGATTTGATGATATATATGGAAGTGCATCTAATAGTAATGGTGTCGCTCATAATGACAAGTCAGGTGCTGCTTGGAGGCTATCTCTAAGGTTTGTATCATGCTATACTCTCGAAACTGCACTACTTCAGAACCTGTTGAATTTTTAATGTGTTTCTTCTTTATTTGTCTATGTAGTGGAAAAGGGGGAGGGAAGGAGGATGGTTTTTGCTTATAAAGTATTCAACATCTTGAGATCTGAACTCATTATTTTAGTTTTATTATGTGTTATTATTTTGATGTTTAATGTCTATTTTATAACTCTGATTTCAAGTACACACTTTTGAACTAAAATGCGACTTGGTATATGTCTTGAACCAGGTTTGACCCGATCTCTATCAGCAGGATCAAAGTTTTGTTGTAAATGACAAGATACAGTACCTCTTGGACTGGTGGCATGCAAACCGAGCAGGGGTGTTTAGTATGATGGATGTGACCTGATTGTCAACTATAAGTTTGTTGGTCACTATTAAATTCATGCCCATATGTGCTGGATATGATTATTTTGAGCTTAGTGTTTTGTCTGCAAGTCTTTATTTTTCAACATTCTCCCATCCTCCCTTGTGTAATCCTTTCATATGATTTTTTGGGGACTTCTGTATGGTTGGAAACTTATTTTAAATGTACAAATATTTCAAGATAGGGCAAATTGTGACACAAAATTTATGATTATTTTTACTGGAATTGTGATGAAAAAGCCTTTTTGTGAGAATGGCTGGCTCTTAATGATTGTTAAGAATGGCTGGCTGTTAATGATATCCTTTCTTATGTTGTTTCTAGCTATTGGCTAAACCGATTAAGAACAGAATGTTTGACACAGATTTTATATTTTTTTTTTAGAAAATTCCCTTTTGTTTGATTGGAAATTGAAGAGGGATATAAGAAACTTTTATTCTTCATAAGGGTAAATACCTTTTCTTTTTCCCAGTTGGTGGTGGATGTTGCTGAGTTTTGTTTAGGTCCCTCGTCCTTAGCCTCCTTGTATGAAGTGAATCCCACTAAAAGCAACCTAATTGCATGATATTCTGCCATTCTGCTACCTAACTCTAAAACTTAAAACCTTGCAATCATGTGGTCCACCAATGAAAATTATACACACTCTAGAATATTATACACACCTCATATGCACGTTATTTGTCCTTACTTTTGATTGTCCTGTCATCCAAGTGTGTAAAGAAAAGAATTGAATTTTTATTTTATCTCATTTGTATATTATAAATATTCTTTTATTTAAGTCTATGAATCAATTTGGTTTTTTTTATTTATTTATCATTAATATTAATGATTTTGGCTAGTCTATTATTTGATCCTACATATTATTCATCAATCACTTTATTTAAAGTTTTCTTTTAGAATATTAAAGATCTTATTTTTATTTTATTTCATCATATAAAATAATGAAAGAATATAGAGGTGATATTTTAAAATTTATTTATAAAAATGATACGGTAAACTTGTCAATGCTCTTTAGAATGTCTTCAACTGCATCAAAAATATTGGTTATTAATCCTAATAACATGAATTCTTGGGACCCTTGACTAAAATTTTGAAGAGCATAATCAAATAATAAATTAATAGTTTGTATTGCAATTGTTACCTCTATACTCTCACTCTATATTGTAAATAAAAATATTTATAGTTTTATTATTTAAGTTTAATCAAGACTTGAAATTTTTAAATTTTTTATATTTAATTCAATTTTTATAATAACCAGTGTAATAACATTTAGTCAATATATTTATTAGTAAATAATAATTTGAATTTTCGTTAAAGGACAATCAAAGTTAATTAATTTCAATTACTTTATTAATAATATCATAAATAAAAATATTTTTAATTATGATAGAGAAAAAAATTATAATTAATTTATTAAAAAAATTTACAAGAAAATTTTTATTTACTTATTCACTATATCATAACGTGTCAAGCAATTAAAATAAATAATTTATTTAATTATTTACAAACTTATATAAACTATAATTATTTTTTACAGAAAATAACTATTTTCTAGGTCATCATAACTTAACCATTACATAGAAAAAGTTTTTAAGAAAAAGTATTTAACATGGTTATATGTCAAATAATTTACAATATAGAGTGAGAGTA
>PYAF01004555.1:81260-127438 GCA_007407185.1 Glycine tomentella | reverse complement strand
ATTTAAATGTAATAAAAAAATTTAATGTTTAAACCTTTTTAATTTAATTTAATTCTTACGACAATCAACATAATACCATTTAGTTAATAGATTTATTAGAAAATAGTAGGTTAATTCTTTGTTATAGGACAATCTCAGTTAATTCATTAAAATTACTTTATAAATAATATGAAAAATAAAAATATTTTTATTTATGATAGACATACAAATTAAAATTTATTTATAAAAATGATTTTTTGTTACAAGAAAGTTTTAAATTACTTATTCATTATATTATAATGTAAATTAGTTTTAATTTTATTTTTTTCATGATAGAAACTACAATTATCATTTACAGAAAATAATTATTCTCATGATCGTCATGGGTGAATCATTACAATAACCAACATAATAACGTTTAATTAACATATTTATTAAAATAATAGTTTAATTATTTGTTATAGGACAAGTAAAATTAATTAATTTAAAATAATTTATCATGAAATTTTCATATCCGAAAACCAACACTGTGCATTGGATCATTGGTTAATTGTAACTTTTTTAATTTAACTCAATCAAAGCTTGAACTCTAAGTTTATTACTTTTTCTGTTAGCTACATCTATATGATGATGCTAAGTTTTGTAGCTAATATGATCAACTTATCTATCAACGTTTGAGTACATTATATTTGACATTATCTAATCTTACTATACATAATTTTTACAAATGAATATTTACATTACATGCATTTAAATTGTATAGTCAATCAAATCAAAAACTCTAATTTTGTTTTTTGTGTTCCTTAACTACATCTATTTGATGTTCACATGTTTTGTAATTAACATTATAAACTTATATTACAACATTTGCATATTATATTTCACATTAACGAATCTTATTATATTTTCTTTTTTCAACTCCAATTTTACATAATGGAATAATATGCATTTAAATGTATAACTAACCCGTGCGTATGCACACGTGTATAATACTAGTTAGAAAATAAAATAATATAAAAGCATAGCAGTAATTAAAATATGGGCCCCAACAAAAGAATTGAAAGAAACAAATGGCTTGGTAAACCAATGAGGCAACTAGGGTAAAAACCGGACATGTCAAAGGTGGGTTTGTCTATTTTCATTTTGGTTCTCGTCAAAGATGGGATAAGTTCAAGTTGGAGTTAATAAAAGGTGGAAGTGAAAAAATGAAGCACAATTCTATTCTTATTGAGTTTTATTGGATTTAGAAAAACTAACAAAAAATTCATGTTACATTTTTTTAAAATAATATTTATTTATGTATTTTAAATAAATCATAAATTAAGTTATTAATTATACAAAAATATCCTTAATAAAATTTCACCTCCCATCTCTCAATTCTAACACCTCCCTTTTCTCTTTTTTCAACTCGACGACACCACTTCCTCCCGCAGCGACTCTTCTTCCCGCCCACCCCTTTATTCTCGTGCTCCCTCGTCCTCCTTTCTCCTTATGTGAAGGTAAGTGACTCTTTCCCCCTTCTTTTTTTTCTTCTTTTCTCCCTCCTTCTCCATTTATCAAATTTAATTAACTATAAAAAAAACTTCCAAAGTGACTTTTCTATAAGCAAAAATGCTTATGGAATGTCTGTTTTGGAAGCATTTACTTATAGAAAAACCATTTTAGAAGCAGCTTTTTCAAATCCAGTGTAGTCTTTTCGTAAATATATTTTGTATATTCCAGAAAGAGAATTTCATAAATTATTATTATGCTTACATAAAGTATCCTCGAAGCAACAACTACAATCTAGAATAAATTTTCTAAAAGTATATTTTGTATCTTCTAGAAAGAGTGTTCTAGAAAACACTATTTTAGCTTATGAAAGAACCATTCTAGAGACAAAAATTGCAATTGGAAATAGCTTTTCTAAAAGTGCATTTTATATTTTTTGGAATGATGATTTTCAAAAGCACTATTTTTACTTAGGAAAATGGTGTTCCATAATATTTTTCCTTTCAGAAGAACTATTTGGTAAGAGTATTATACTCTTATGGAATGCCTGTTTCAAAAACAAATCCAAAACTTAAAATAGGAATGTCAATTTCTAGAAGAAGAGTTGAGTTGAGTTGAAAAAGAAGAGAAGAAAAAGAAAGGAGAGAGTCTGGACAGGAGAGTCTGGACTCGTGCTGACAGCGGGAGAAAGAAGAGATGGAAGGGAGGCAGGGGATCAGAAGAAGATAGAAGGGGTAGGTTGGGGTTTTTAAAAACCTGAGAGGTGCACGATGCAATAAGATAGGTGCAGAATTCAATTGCCCTTGGAAAAACATCCGAAGTGTCGCTTAGACGTCTCTCTCTGTTTTCGTCCCTTGCTGTGTAGCTTGGAGTCTGCAGTTGTAGATCGGAGACTGGGCAAGAAGGTCGCATTAGCTTCTTCATCGCGCAATGGCCCATCCCGCTGCTGTCGTCTCCCTTAGAAGGCCAATCACCCACGTCGTTTTTGACATGGACGGTCTCTTGCTCGGTATACTACTGCTCTATTATTTCATCTTTCTTCAACCTAATTCTCGTTGTTTATCAAAAATTATGCTTCTGTTGCAGACACTGAGAGGTTCTATACTCAAGTACAGGAAATCATACTCGCTAGGTACAACAAAACCTTTCATTGGTCCCTAAAGGCAAAGATGATGGGAAAGAAAGCAATAGAATCTGCTAGGGTCTTTGTTCAAGAGACCGGAATTAGTGATTCTCTTAGTGCTGAGCAATTCCTGGTAGAAAGAGAGGAAATGCTGCAGAATTTGTTTCCCACTAGTGAGCCTATGCCAGGTATGTGGACTAATGGAGATTGGAATTGGATGCCCTTATCTAATTAACATAGGATTAAAGAATCACGTATGTAACTATAAACTATGCTCTGCTCAAAGGGAAGCTGAAAATGACATTCCAGACATGTGATTAGAGGACCTTTAGAGACAGGCACTAGAAATTGAAAGCTTTAACAGTAGTACTTGACGCAAAAGGGGAACATGAAATGATATACTATAATTTATACATGTATCACATTCATATACCTAGCTTGTTCAAACTTCTATACACGAATTCTTGAATGGGGTGGTGACCTGCTTATTTATCAAGAGTTGCTGAATTTTTATTCTGTTTTTTTATACTAGCATGGATTACTAACCAGAAGTTTGAAAGTGCAGAAAATTGTCTTATCATCATCATCTATTCAGGATTCCCAATGTGTTTGTGCTTAAGGGGGTGTTACTGTTTAGGAATTGAAAGAGCTTCTATGGAGCTTATTTAGGCTTATAAAAATAGCTCATGACTCCTATAAATAGTTGTTAGCTTATTTCAACAAACTTATTGGTAAAGTTTATCAAGATAAACCCTTTTCATCTCATTTCAGTAAGTTTCATAACTAAAATATATGATATAAACTCTCATGAAAGCTTATTGAATAATTGTTTAATTAAGCTATTTACCCAAATACACCTTGAATGGATGACATTTGGATTTCTTAATGCCTTAATGCATATATTATTATGTATATATGTAGCATTGGTAGAACCTTTAATCCCATTGCCTTTATTGATGATAGCAACTCATTAAAATCAGTAGATTTCACTAATAGATGCTTATTCTCATTGTAAAGAGAAATGTAAAACACAAGGGGAAGGGGGATTGTGTTTGTCAAAAACGGATAATAATTTATGGGCAGAAAACTAGTTTACACCTAGGGGTTGGACGAACGCTTCGTCCTATGAACTATCTGACATTGGACACACACTTAAAGGATAAGCAGTCTTTTAGAAAACAGGTTTGTTAAACTAAAAACTAAGTTCCTTTCTTATATAGGTTAGCAACAGTAAAATGTATGCAGATAAAGATAAGAAAAAAGAGACACATTAAGTTTTGTCACTTGTTCGCTGACTAAACAATATGATTAGTCTTTGGCTCACTACTACCAAGATTTTACTATCAACCATGGGTTACAAACATTGTTTCCTAACACCAAAGTATTCTTTATACTTATCTCTCTAGACACTTTTCCCAAGTATTTTCTTCTACAAGCCTCTTTAGATTTCACACACTTACGAAAAATGCAAGAAAGGATAACTCTTTTACTTCAGAGCAAGTAGGCCTATTGTTAGACTTGTTAAAATAGTTGTTGGAGGGAGTCTTAGTTCTAGAGAAGATACCTTTTAATTTGAATGTTCGAGCCCATGAAATGCAAGCATTAACTGTTATCTTCTCGCAACTAGATAAACAAACGCATAAATAGGTTGTCTTAGAGCACCTTTTGTACTTTGTCTATGTATTAGGTGAAGCCTCCATTCTGGTGAAAAGACATGCTACCTTTTTATGAGAGGTTGTCTCGGCCGCAATGACTTTTGTCTTATCTAATTATTTTGGCTGTGTAACTTCTTTTATCAAAGTAAATATGTAAAAATTATCAGTTGGTTCTTTCTTATTCATTTCACCCTCCCCATTTCATTATTTCTCTTATCTTGCAGTCCTTCTCCAGTCTTTGTTTTATTAAGCTGTTGTGATGCATAAAGGTTCATAATTGGTTGTCACCTTGTAGAGTTGAACCTTTGAACTTGTAATCATTCCTTGTTTAATATAATTGGGCATCTTCCTTCCTTTTTGTTGATACACATGGTGAAAACTTGAAAAGAGTCATCACAACATGGATCTTCTAGGGATGAGAAGAAATTATATTGACACATTCAGCATAGTGATATATGCTTAATATCAGAACTTGTACCTTGTTTAGTGTAGTTATGAACTTTGAATTCATAAAATTCTTATTGTATGTATTTCTACCATGATTTTGTAGCTGGATACTTCTGTATTATACACTGATATTGTTGGCATCTTTGAACACACGTGCTTCAACCTTCAAGTACATTTGTTTTGAAATGCTTGTATTGGTTTAATTAACAGCTATCAAAAAACTGATTTTTAAGGACGGGTAGAATTCCTTCACTGTATGGATTCTTAGCAACATTATATTACTACATCTCAAGATATTCAGCATGTAAATATCTTTTCCTCATAAATTGCTCTTCATTTTCAATGGGAAATGTACATATTTGTTCATATAAAAGCACCTAACTATTCAAGATTCGATCTTCTTGCAAGGCATGAGTTCTCTAAGGGGTTTCCCCCATCCCACCCATACACATGCTGCATAAGTTTTAAGTCATTGAACTGTTATCATAGATCCCAGACTCAAGCTTAGAAATTACATGACTGTGTTCAAAGACTGCTGTTAACTAAACTAGTCATTTTATTGTGAAAGCCTTAATCTGTACTTTTGTTATTGGTAATTAATATTTATTGGGAGTTGGACTAGTACTGAATAGTTTGTAGTGTATATCGTATGCCTGTCAAACTCAATAGACTTAGTAGCTATAGAAATACTTAAATATACAAATTCTGTGTATATGCACTATTATATTGTTTATATATTGATGTCCTACTGTGCCATTTTCATCTATCATAGGTGCTAGCCGTTTAGTCAATCATCTACATGCAAAAGGAGTTCCAATCTGTGTGGCAACTGGGTACACTTCAACCATCTTTTTTTTTCTTTTTTTTTTTTGTTATTTACATTTCTTTTGTTTTGGTGGGTGGGTAGGGTAAAAATTAGAAAGAAGAGATTTATTTCCTGTCTCACATCTATTTTGAAGGATTTGTAATGCAAAGTTGTTTTGACAATTTTCCCCACAGTTCTCACAAGCGACATTTTGAATTGAAAACTCAAAGACATCATGAAATCTTCTCTTTGATGCATCATGTTGTTCTTGGTGATGACCCAGAAGTTAAACAAGGCAAACCTTCTCCGGATGGATTTCTTGCAGCAGCCAAGAGATTTGAGGTATAGCAATTTATGAATGTGGTGCACTTGTTGACAAATTGTCCATAGATTAAAAGATTACAGATGCCTTTCTTTTCCTACTTTGAATTTGGCATTGGGTTCATTTTATTATTGTATTTCTGATTTTGTCAAGTCTGTAAACCATAGTGATGTTGTAGTTAACGATGAATTGACGTCAACAGGGTGGACCGGTAGATCCTTCTAACATTCTTGTTTTTGAAGATGCACCCGCAGGAGTTCTTGCAGCTAAGAATGCTGGAATGTAAGTGGATTGGAGCATTGAAATTTTTTTTTTCTTTTCATATCTTTAAATTTAAATGCAGCAGGCTATGGTTTCAATCTGTTGGCATTTGATAGAATGGGTAGATAATTTAGTGCTACATCTAGCAGTTTCAGATCTTACAATATTACTAGCACAGTATGTAATATACAAAATATCTGCATCAGCAATATATATCACTGATCTGGAATTGATGAAATCTATGCTTTTTGTACACAACAAATTCCTCAACTTAACAATTATGACGGATTGCATCTTTCTAACGTTTATATGTTCAGTAGGCTCTTTCTATTCTTTCCCTCTCTCATATATGGATTACATGACTGCTGATATAATGTTATTACATGCATGTTTAAGGTCTAAAAAACTGTGACATATGAACATTAGTATATCCGAAGCTGGGTAACAGATTCCACTATCTTGTATGTTCTTGCAATAGTTAAGTTTGAATGTTAACCAATTTTAAGTGGCAGTTGATAATGTTTTACAAGCCAGATAATGATTAACCTCCAAGTTATAAGGGTGATTGATTTTTTAACCTAAAAAAGTTCTATCACACCATTTAGTTAACTGATTGAATGAAATTAGCCCAGAGAACTGGAGCTAATTCACAAGTTAGTTGTGGATCTTATAACTTTCATCAATCATGGAGAGCTATCAGTTTGACTCTCATTGTTGAGCTAGCAAATAATATAGTTTGAAAAGAGTAAGGCATTAAGTGACCAAACTCTACAAGTAACTAAAAATGGATACAGTGATTTATCCGGTCTTGATGCCAAGATAAGAAGACATTTAGTGTGGTATCTCATAACATCATGATGATGTCTACTCATTCGTATTTCTTATGACTCATTTCTTACGAATTAGTTGCATGCTATTTTCTTGAACAAGAATACATTGTGCAATTGGAGTATTATCTTCAATTTGTTAATCTTTTCTGGTACATGTCATGCAGGTCTGTTGTTATGGTCCCTGATCCAAGGCTGGACAAATCTTTTCTTGATACAGCAGACCAAGTTTTGAACTCACTGTTGGATTTCAACCCCAGTGAGTGGGGTTTACCTCCTTTTGAAGATAACAGAGACTGAAACCGTACATTCTTACTGCGGACAGAAAAAACTGATGAGTAGTTAATCCACTTCCGTAGATTATTTGACCCTTATATTATTGTTCTTGGTGAATTAGTACAATCAATATTGACTTTTTAGATCTTAGAGAGTCGATGTATCGTTTACATATTTGGCCAATGAAAAAAAAAACATCAAACACTATCACCGTAAGAAGGATGCTAAGCTTAAATTTATATATATATATATATATATATATATATATATATATATATATTTTTTTTTTTTTTTACACTCGAGTAATTTCATTTGACATTCAAGGTTACACAATTTAGTAGATCACAAAAGGTCACCATTTACTTTGTTCTTAAACAAAGAGGCTTCAAATTGAAGTATGCACCACAAAAAACATAAAGGAGCCCAAGTTTCGATCTTCAGGTGACAATTGGCTTTATCTACAAGGTAAGTAACTTCTTGTGCTGAAACTTGGGATCATAAATTCCTCACTTTGGGATTCGATGTGTTAAGTGGAGTTTGTCATTTGTCTTTGTCAAGACACTACAATATATTAGGGTTGTGTAAGACCCAAGTGTTCATACACAATCTTTACCATTTTGTTAGTAAGAATACAATTTGTAAATGTATTTTTTTTATTGAATTCTACAAAATACATAGGATTAATACATAATTTTTTTTTTAAAAAAAATCTAAGGAATAGTTTTGGTGCATAAATTTTATACATAAATTGATCATATGAATAGAAGACTAATACTAATTCAGCTAAGAAAAATTGTTCACGTGAAAGATAATTTAATAAAATATAGAGAAAAAAGTTAAAGTTCGTATATGAAGGATAGTTTGATAAAATACAAAATAAAATTACAAAATCTCTAGGATAAATTATTGAGATTAATCTTAATCTACATAGTCACACATTCAGGGAGTTACTCATGCGATTATTATAAAAAAATGAAAATAATAAATATAGAATATTAAATCTTATTTAAATGGTCAAAATAAATATAAATACATCTAATTATTAATTTTTTTATTATCCATTATATATATATATATATATATATATCATCAATTAAAAATTTAATTAATTTATCATACATTTTAATATATGATTTGGAAGGCCATGGTAATTTAAATTGTCAAAGTTAATTTGTTTCTCTTACACTTTTATCTTAGAAAAAAACTCCCTTACAATTTTATTTTAAGCAAGCCCTTATATACTGCAAGATAAGGGAATATGGCAGGCTTGCAACGGATTGAAGAATCAGTTGGGCCTGGACGGATCTATCTACTACTGTTTCCAATTTGGGGTGGGATAAGCTTTATAGCCAAATTTCTGATAAACCTAACATGAAAAGTGCACTTCCAAAAATACCCTTGTGTTATTATAGGCTTCAAATGGATTCGTATAATTCATACGGATTGCTCAATCCGTATGAAGGTTATCAAATCCATAAGAATACATATTCGCCAATCTGTAAGAACCTTACGGATTCACCAATCCGTAAGTTAAAATATATTTTACGAAATAATGGCGCATGGAGGTTTCGAACCTGCGACCTTCACATTATTAACACAACACTCCAATCAACTAAGTTAATATGTCAATTATGTTTTAAAATAATTAATGTTAATACATTTAACACTAAATTTTTTAATGTATATTTAATACACATATAATTTTACATTAATAAATTTTGTAACAATTAATTTATAGTTTAATTATTATTACAAAATTTATTATGTAAAATTATATGTCTATTAAATATACATTAAAAAATTTAGTGTTATATGTATCAACATTAATTATTTTTTAACATAATTGGTCTATTAGCTCAGTTGGTTGAAGCATCGCGTTAATAATGTGAAGGGTCATAGGTTCGAGATCTGTATACATCATTATTTTAAATTATTTCATAAAATATATTTTAACTTAGGGAATGACGAATCCCTAAGATTCTTATGGATGGTAGGTTACGGACTGTAACCTTCATAAGCCCGTAATAACATGAGGGTATTTTTGAAAGTACACTATTCATAAAGAGGTTGTAGATGTATTAACGTGCAACAAGTCTACAAATTTATGTCTTTCACATATCTACACATGATGTCCTATGCATCCTCAAACAGAGTAAAAAGGAACAACTGACCCAACCCTTGAAGCCATACACGTTATTGTCAATGTGCTCACACATGCGTCTTTGCGAGGTTGAGATGGGCACTTGCAGTTTGGAGAGGTTTCTAAGGGGAGTGGGTTTTTCTGGAAGATAATTAAATAGGAGGGAGACAAAGATGGGAGGAGTGTGTTTAGCAGGGTAGTTTGGGGAACTAAATGAGAAAGGGGAGTGTATTAGAACAATGGGGAGTGGAAATAGTAACTACTTCCAACAATAATAAAAAAAATATGCCCAGTGGGCTTCTCAAAAGAGCCCGAATCATATCCTAATTTCCTTTGTCCCTCTAGGTCTTGGGGTACAAAACCCTAATTACCACTTCGGCTCTCGCATCGTTCCAAGGTTTGCTAACGCATAGGAGGTTTTCAAATCCAATCCAAGCCCTAAAATCCACATTTTTATAGTTCGAATCTGTTTCATATTCCAATTTTAAAATTCAACTCAACCATATCCCTTCTACTATTATGATTATTGTCATATTTTTCTCGTTCTACCGCAAATAATATCAAGTGACCATCCCTTATAGTTAATAGAAATGATCATAAGAATCAATGTCATTGTATCACTGCTTAAGATGATTGAAGCCTTTCTGTCTTTTAGGTACTAAAAGATTAAATCACACCATTTCTTAAGATAAGCAAACTCATGCTATTACAATCAATTGTTGTCACATATTTTAGTGACTTAGAGATCAAACTATTTACTGAAGTAGCTAGTTCTTTAAAGAAAATATGCATAAAAATATACAAGTTAAATTGTGCTATTTGAAAAATGCTGATGTGTTAAAGAAATATTTTAAATAGCATTAGTCAAGAAACTGAATCATCCAATGTAGTCCAATTTGCTTTTAATCGGATTGGATAGTAGTATATTCAATCTTTTTCAAACCAAGTTGCAGTTTAAATTCTCATTATAGTTTTCACTATGTTTTCACATTGTTGTGAAAACTGGAAAGTAGAATTTATAAGCATTGTTTGCACTGTTTTGTAACATATTATGTATCATATTTTGGGAGGTAGAAGATAACATGGTATATGGTTTCTGAATCGGGTTGTTTGTATTGAAAAGAGTGATATGAAGTTAGTTTATCTTGCTCAAAAGTCGAAAATACTTTTTACACCACCTAAATATTATTGCCAATGCTGATTCATGTCCTATCTGTCATCCTTGTATATTTTGTATAAATTTTTTATATATAATGCTGCAACATGTTATTTTTTTGTACTTCTGATTCTGAACATGATAAAAAATCCAATACAACAAGAAATCAAATATGTGCATTTCCTCCTTTGAGCCGACTTGGTATAATTTATTTCTTCTAAGTAAGATTTATTTCATTTTCACCTACTTTGAGAGTGCCATATCTTAAATACGTTAGTTAAGTCTTATTTCATTATTTGTAACTTTGTATTTCTAGATGTAACAATGTTCTCTACCTTCGAGGAGTACTGGAGGATGAGGAAATAGAAGATGCTGCTAATGGCTATGGCATAAACAGAACTCGAATTTTCTATTGTTTTTGTACTATACCTTCACTTAAATGTAGGTTTTTGTAGTTATGTGTAGAAATTTGAATCAATGATGCACTCGCTTGTGAATAGAGTGCCTATGTTCAAGTTGTCTGTTATTTTATTTTTATGCTTCTGAACAGGTTATTTTTCAGTTTATGTAATCAAGAGTAATCCATATCATTTAAACACATCCACAAGTCGTCATTTAATCATCATACTCCTATTTTTTTAGCCTTTTCAGAAGAAATCAAACCATGGTATGGAGCAAAATAATGATAGATGTTCACATTCCTTCAGGTGATTCTACGTAAATCTCTTATTGCATTGTGGTTTTCATATATTTCAAATACAGGTGAGATTTGTACCAAAAAATACAGGTGAGATTGAGATTAGCTTTTCTATAATGTTATAATTTTTCATCTCTTCTCACCTCTCTTTCATCTATATCAAAAATATCACTTTCATCTCTCTTTTTACCTCTATTTTATCTATACTAAACAATCTCACTTTTATCTCTTTTCACTTCTCACATACATTCTTTTTCATTCCTTTTCATTCACCTCTTCCAAACACAATGTTAATGTTTTTCCTTGTAGGATCAGTATTCCTTGAAAACTAGGTAAAAGTACTTAATTACAAAATGAATGTAGACATTGTAAATTTAATACCAGGAATCGAAGGACAGTTGACGTTTTTCAAAAGATTAGGAATAAATTACTCCATTCGTTTATTTTGTGCCTTTTACATAAAACTTATAAAGCTAATACTTGTAAAAAAAAATTCCACTTTTTAGTGAAAATCTTATACTCAAATTGAAATGATTAAAAATTTGTTTTTTTTCTTAAATTTACTTATTTTTATCATTCATTTAGATTAATTGTGTATATTTTTCTTATACATGTTTCTTATTTTTTTTTATTTGTTAAATTTTACCTAAACGATGAAAAAAAGTCCGTATGTCATACTTAATATTTTTTGTGTAAATGTTTTGTGTTCAAATTTATCAAGAACCGATAGAAAGTCTTATAATAAGTGTTTTTAAAATATTAATTAAAAATTAAATTATCGTAGATATCATAAGAGAACATAAAAAAAAATTATGAAAATTATAATTTTACACATTCCAATAGAAAAAATTCTTTGTTTTTTAATTTTTTAAGCAATGTCTTAAGACAATGTTTTTCATCGTGAAAACAACTAATAAATCATGGTTAGGTAAAGATTAAGACCAATGGCAACTCTCTAATATGGATTTCACGTGTGCACAATGTTATGGCCGAAAACCCCGTGTTTTGCTCAAACAAAGGAAAGGGCCCACATTTTTTTTTTTGTGGCTGAAATTTATTGGCATGTGCACTCAAGTGGTGCGAGGTATTTAACTTCGATAATGTAGGTGGGAAAGTTTGGTGGCCTCATGCTTCATAGAATTCTCTAGCAACTTCCACAGCTTTTGATTTGTACAAAATTTATGGTGCGAAGGCTCGAGGGAAATTAAATTGTACTATAGTTTGTAAAAATATATTAATTGAAAATATCATAGCTTAACGTTGGTTCTTTAAATTTCGACGAATTGATTTTGCTCATCTTAAGACATGAAAAATATAATTATTACAATGTTGGTTCCTAAGTAATGAGTCGGCAATTTAGGTGGTGGTGCCATGAAGTGCCTACCCCACCAACACAAAGCCTTGGCCAGTCTGAAAATGAAATAATATGCATCTGGGGAAGTTTACGAAGAACTTATATGAATTAATGAAAATGATTTGCATTTTTTACAAGCTTTTTTTATTTATTGCAATTGGTTTTTTTTATAATATTTATTATTTTATTTTAATAATTTCATCGGCAAGTTCATAATACAATTTTCACGTAATAAGAATTGAATTGCTTGTCTAAACACACCATAAATAAAGTATTTTTTCATAATATAAAAAAGGCTGATATTCACGCAGGTGTTCAACTACTTTTAAAAAAATCATTAATTCAATTCAAGCAATCTCAATCTAATAATTTCTTAACTTACTCCTCGCTGACAGAAGGCGCCATCCGTCACAGTTGAGAGATTCTTTATAAAAAATGATTGACTTTGTTCATTAAATATTTCGTATCATGATGTAATAAGGGTTGAAAAATTGTTCAAATTGTTGAACTAAATTTAATATATGGTTGATTGCGGATGCTCCACCGCGGCATCAACAGTAAGATTAATAATTGCCATCATTACAGGTGAAGAATAATATGATTAATATACTCCATCTTATAGGGTTTAGCTAACAATTACAACGATTTTTAATCTACTTTTTTTTTTTGGTGAATTATAGTTTAATCTACTAATATTAAATTAGATTGATACCCATCTCATATTTATGTTGAACTGCAACATTAAATGAAAATGAATTAACTGAGGTATAACTATTGAAAATGTGAAAAGAGGGTAGTTGTAGGCGACAGCTATAAACCACTAACCCCCTTAAAAAAGAAAACTATAAACCAGTAATTGCTTTAAAAAAAAAAAAAAAAAAGCTATAGACAACTAATATAGTAAATATGGCATTGGCATGTGATTGTTTTTTAAAAGAATAAAATTTCGAGTATTAAAGAATTTTTTATAGTAGTATTCTTTAAAAAAAAAGTTGAAATTTCACTTCCATAACATATTTTAACTTTTAATGAGTTATTAAAGTGAAATTTTAATTTTTATTAGAGAATATTACTAAAAATATTTATAATCTATTCAAATTTGATTTTATATAATAAATAGATGATGTATCCAAACTAAAACACAGTAAAGAAAATAATCAGAAACAAATTTTATTTTGCCAAGATTGTCAACAGAATAAGTTGGGATTTTTGTTGACATTTACATAAACCAGTGATTTATCTCCTTAATTTATATATCAAATACCTCCATTCCCTTACATCTGGATCAATTCTAACTAAACTATTATTTTTAAATATGCATCATTATTAAAAAAAATAATGACATTCCCGACATTAATATTAATAGACAGATAAAAAAATATTGCTTCTTTCTAAATTATGTTAATATTACTAATATTAAGAAAAGCAAAAGCACTGAATTTAACTGATTACAAATCTATACTTAATTTATATACTATAATTGAAGTTATCAAAATTTGATCTAATATTAAATATATGCATCCTAAAATCGGTATGAATGAAAATTGGAAAAGACAATTGCTTAATAAATTGGGATATGAAAATTACAACGGATCCAATAGTAATTTGCATGGGATTATTGCATTGTTTTGGGATATTAAATTTAAATCTAGTAATAACACTTGCACAAACTAGTTTCTTTACCTCCAAACATTCTTTTATAGTTCATACAGTACAAGGAATTGTCTGCGTCTCTGAACCTTTCTTTGAGGTTCATCAAACATTACATGAAAGCTAAAGTAAATCGTTCATAGTCTAGGTATAAACAGTATATAAATTACACGAACCAAAAAGAATTCTTTAGAAAATATAGTGAAAAAGAATGGTAGGAAATGTTGTCGTGATGGCAACAAGCACCCCCATCAATTTTGAGGGCACTATGAAAGGTTGGCGCAAATAAGGCCCTTTCAATATCTTATAGCCATAACTCTAGGTTTTATTAATATCTTCATTCACCCCGCGGCTTGCATTCAGATATCATCACCATACATCGCGCAAATATCTGCCAGTAGTTTGTAGATTCTTTACCATGCTCTCCGCCTTGGAACTATCGAGAGAACCCTGATATGATTGATATTCACAAAGGAACTTGATTAGCCACATGCTCAATTTTAAAAAATTCATCAAACCAGCAAAAGATCTTGTGGAAAAGGAAAATTCATAGTGAACAATATCACGGAAGACAAAAACCCTTGTGCCCTCCCAGAAGAGACAACCTCTACAAAATAGGCATGATGTCTACGCATCAAAGATATTTTGTTTGGAATTTATATGTTAACAACAACAAATCTAGAATAAAAAAATTGCTGCAGGTAGTAGCAGCCACTAATATAAGGCGCCAAATTCGCAATCACCCTCACCCATGCCATCAATTAAAGGCAATTCAAGATTTTATTATTTAAAAATATATACCTGCTCTTGCAAAATTGTGTGCAGGGCACGGTGTACATCCCTGGCCATGCCCTTGGCATCACCACACACATAAATGTAAGCTCCTTGAGATATCATGCTCCAAATTTCTGAAGCCTGCAGGCACATGAACCGTCGATTAAGGCATGGCATACCGCGTTGATTGGTTATTAATAAATCATATCTGAGAAAAAGTAAGTACCTTCTCCATCATTTTATGTTGTACATACTCCTTGGTGGGTCCCTCTCGAGAGAAGGCAAGAATGAGCTCAGAAAGTGCACCAGTATTAACGAAGTGATTCAACTCGTCTTCATAGATGTAGTCCTTTAATAAAATTATTAAAATAATATTGGTAAGCCGATCTAAATTATAAGTAACTCATAAATTTCTTTTCAGAAAAGAACTCATAAACCTACATGGAGGATAGATAACTCACCATTTGACGGTTCCTGCATCCAAAGAATAAAACTGAGTGGCCAAGTTCAGCTCCTCCTTCTTTCAGAGCTAATCTTTCCTGAAGTGCAAATTAAAAAAAATAAATAATTAGCATAGTAGATGGATAAGAAAGAATTAGGAAATCAAATATCAAGTTGATTGTAAACCTGCAAGAAACCCCTGAAAGGAGCTAATCCAGTGCCAGGACCAATCATGATTATAGGCACTTTATTATCAGCAGGGAGTCTAAAGTTGGACGTCCTAACAAAAATAGGAGCCCAACTGCAGTCCTGGCTTTTCTCCAATGGCACAGAATTCTGGACACATCAAACCAAATGGTAAGTTTTGTTTTGAAATGGAGAAAAATAAACTCAGAAGATTATGGATATATAAAAGAACCAGGTATTGTCATCAAAAGTGGCCAGCATTGATAATAAAAATACTATTCAAACATGGCAAAAATTTCCTTTATCAAATTCAAGCTGATACTTGTACTTAAAGACAATCTTTTTAGTAGATTATACTTTGCCGATCTTAAATAGTTTAACCATAATATAGGAAACAAATATAAGTACCTTCATCCATGTTGAACACACTCCTTTGTGAATCCTTCCAGTGGGCATTTTATCATGTACTAATGCACAGGTAACATGAATTCTGTTTGGCACCATTCTGTTAACAATTACAGCAAACAGCCAAACTGTAAGTACAAGAACATAAACTTATGATATGCAGACTCAGGAAGAAGTATACAAATCACAATGCCACATTTCCAGTTTTGAGACCATTGAGAACAGGCTAAGACTTCAGAATATAAAGGAAGTTCAGGGTTAAATGGGTTGGCTAAGAAATATGTTGGTACGACTTTGGAAATCAGAACATCTTAGATATTGCACAATTGGTTGCCAAATTTGCTGACAGGTATGCACTAATTATTACTTTTTATTGCTACAAGGCTAAAGACAAGCAAGAACGGTCGATAAGGCTTCTCCAACTTGGTCTTCGTTTTTACTAGTCTCTTCCCAGTCACTACATGCCAACAAAATACCACATGTACAAACAGTAATGCAAAAGCAATAAAAAGAAATTAACCTTGGAGATGAGGAGATTGAATAAAATCTAGGCTGCAGGCGAGGAGCAGCCGCTGCAAAAAAGACACCAATTGGAGGTTTGGCTGATGGAAATTCAGCCATCACCTCAAGGAGACTTCTCTGAGAGGCAATCACCCACTCTGAATATTCATCCTACAAAGGCAGACAAGAGTAGCATACAAATGAGAAAATTAAGTAGAAAAAGTTACTTAAAATCCCCATGATATAAAATAACAAAGTATTAAACCTTTCCAGCAGGTGAGGCAAGATGTCTTAGTCGATCAGCTTCAGATGGATCAGATGCATGAGCAGCTAAGGCAAGCAAGGCAGACTGGAAAATATGTTCAAAGTATTATTAATTGTGACATAAAGTAAATCTCTTGAGCAGAAAAAGGGATATGGTTGAAATTAAGGGTGCATCAAGCTCAAAGCAAGCACCTTTTTGGGTGAACTCAAAACATCCGCATATCGTGCAAGTGCTGTTCTTAGAGTACAGGGTGGGAATGTAGGTGGCAAGGAGCTTCCGCTAAGTGGTTTGCCATCTTCATCATCAGTATGGATTGAGAAATAGGTATCTGGTGACAAACCTATTAACCTTATCGCCTCTTCCACAGTTTCAGACAAATTCTCACAATAAACACCAACATGGTCCCCGGTTTCATATCTGTGAAATAAAACAGCATAAGAACAAGAAAAATGTAAGAACATTATATAAACAAATGTATTTCTACAGTTATATTTCCACAAGCAGATACTTACGTAACTCCAGTGCCTGAAATGTCAAATTCCAAGTGAGTGCAAGATCGATCAGATGCAGGAGTATGAAGCTCCTTTCTCACAGCCACGTTTGCCCTGCATGAGTAGTATTCGTGTCAGATTATACTTTACATATGGCATAACTGATTTGCAACTGAATAACTACTATTCTAACATACCTAACTGGATGTTGAGCATCCACAATGGCATGACCATTTACATTGTGCCACTTCTTTTCGTCGACAGAAGCTTCCAATGGATCATGAATAACAACCCGGTACTCCAAAACAGCAGCAGTATATGGTGTAGACACAGTTGTATCGTCCTCATCTCTAAGCAAGTCATCCAATGCTGGCCAGAGTTCTTCTTTCCTGTAATACCAGTCATAGTTAGGGAAGGAGAGAAATAAAGCATAAAAAAAAGATTCCTGATCCAATATATTCATGTCAACTTAATTAATTATTTCAATACCATGCAGTAAAGTCATCCTCAATGCATTGATCATCATCACCTAGACCCACTGGCACAAGACGCTTCCCCCCTGCAATTGCAGAAAACAGGTCAGATCAGATTCATGGTAAGAAGTAGAACTATCAAAGTGTGAAAGATTAAATAGAATAACATAAATTTTACAACTATAATATATAAGTAAGCTTTGTAATACATGAACTTAGCTGCCTACAGCATTTATATGAATCATGTTAAATGACAACCCTGGCAGAAATCAAATTCATTAAAAAATTGCCCACTTATGTTACAACACTTCATTTAGTGTGTTAATTGAATTATCTATCATAGAATCTGGAGAATCAACAAAAGGTTACTTTTCAACCAACATAGTTTAATTACTGGCAGAATTCTTATGAAGTAAAAATATTTGGGATCACAGCCTCTCTCAAGTGAGGGTCGTGTGAAGTGAAAAAAAATTTAGAAAGAATAAAGTTGTGTTAGGATTGTGGGGCCCTATGCAAGGATTCTAATTTTTTTCGCATCTGATTCTCTTTAAAAATAACCCATCAGTGAGATCCAGATCCAAAGAATTGAAGTAATATTCACCTAAAAGACTAGCGTAAGGCAAGGAGAGAGACTGCCCAATGCCCATGCATTTACAGTGCTTAACTACTTAGAGTTTCAACCTTTGGAAAACGATTGCATAGAAGTGAAAGATACGAGTTGTTTTTATTACAAAAACTTTTTTTCTATTCTTTATAACATTGGTTGCCTTCAATTGTGATTGTAAAGCTGTACAAGTCAAATTTAAATCTGCCAATTCACATGGGAATTTATTAAGTACCGAAAGGGATCAAAAGGAATGAATAGAATACCTTGCTCAGCGAGCATGTCATCCACTACCTTCGCCACCTGCATCAATTGCCAAAGCAGCAAGCAACTCCATGATTAAAATCAAATTAAAACCTTTAGAAAGCGAGAAGATTGTTGGAATTCAATGCAAACCTTGTTAAAATGCTCATATTGCCTGTTTCCAAGGCCAAACACACCATAGTGAAGATTCTCAAGCCATCCTTCTCCTTTCTCACCCCCCTAAAACCACAAAAAGAGCACAAAGTCAACACATAATCCAATCATTTCACTCTCAACATTAATGCCACCGGAGCCAGTCTCAAACTCACCTCCGTAAACCATTTATAAAATCTAGCTGCATTATCAGTTGGCTCACCATCACCATATCTACACCCACACCACAACAGATTAAATTAAATACCAAATAATAACAAGCACAGAAATATTAATAGAAACAAACCAAAAGTAAATAAATACATGATGAAAGACACTCACGTAGCTAAAAAGAAAAGAGCGTGAGTCTCCTTTTTGAACCTTTCCTCGTATTCATCGTCATCGGCAGCATAATCATCCTGCTCGAAAAATCCCGAAGCATAAGCATAAAATGGGGGTAAAAATTAACAGATAAAAACGGAAACACAAGTATGGATACAGTAATAACAATACCATATCGACTACTCTGAACGTGGCCTTATCGTATCGCACCTTGGCCTCTTCCGCTATGGCCTGTTGAAACAAAAAATTCAATTAAAACGAGGTTCAGAAGAAACAGATAGAAAAAAAATGTAATTATTGAGTTTTAATAATTATACCTTGGCGAAGCCTTCGGCGGTGCCGGTTTGAGTGCCAAAGAAGATGGTGACCTTCTTGGTGCCGTCGTCGACCTCGATTTCGGGAAGCTTCTCGATAACGCGCTTTGGTGGTTCGAGAGGCTTGGCCTTGGGGGAGGAGGATCTCCGCCAGATGAAGACGACGACGCAGCCGATGAGGACGGCGACGGAGGTGGTGAGGAGCATGACGAACTCGCGGTTCTCGAGGAGGACGGCGGCTGCGGCGTTGGAAGAGGAGGAGACGTTGGAGGGGTCGAGCTTGCCCTTGATCATGGCGGACATAAGATCCAGAGGGGAGATCTTCATGGAGCTGGAGTCTTGCATGCTGGTGGTTGAAGAAATTGAAGGAAGGAAGAGTCTCTTCTTCTCTCTCTCTCTCTCTCTCTCGTTGGTGCGTGAAATGCAATAAAGTAGTTGGGAGTTGAGAGAGAGACTCTGAAGAAAGAAAAGGGTGGGAGAGAGGGGGTTATATTGTTGGGAGGGAAACAACACAACACTACACTGAACCAACAACGCCCACCAACCCAGACCGGTCAAATCCACCTACCACACCTCCCTTAACCATGGTTAATGCTTCCCTTCCTAATTCCTACACTTTTATAAGAAAATTTATGAGTTGAATAACGGATATTCATTTGGGTCACCATAAATCAAGTCTCAAGTTTAATAAACATTTGTACAAATATATTTTAGAATATTTACGAGTAAATTTTTTACGTTGAGTTTGAGAATGATGTGACTCTTTTTTTTATCAACTCAATTAAGTTTTGTTAGTTTTGTACTTTTTTTTCTTATTTCTATATTAATTTAATAAACTAATTAAAATACTTTACTAAATTCTTGATCCGTGTGCAATTCTTGTTAGGAAGATCCTCTCACATTTGGCGGCAAATTAAGTACTAACTGTCCCACTGCAAAATAAGTACTAGTAAGTAGTAGTATTTGTGAAGAGTAAAATTATTTAAGTTTGTATAATAAATTTGTGAGATATATGATTTATAATTACTTAGCCACACTCGATTAATTAATTGAGTCAGACCGTTTCATAATTATACAATATTTAATATTTTTTTTTACATTTTTATTAGTTAAAATTTATTAAGAAATTGTAAAACTTAAAGAGAAAATAATTAAATAAAACATGAAATTCATTTTTTATAATTTATAATAAATTTTAACTAATAAAAAATATATTCCTAACAATTTCTTCTAATAATAATATAAAAAAGTGTGTTTCTAAAATTTCTCTTGATAATATTTGATAATATTGGAGGCATTTTTCTATTCTACTACTTTTAATAACAAAAACAATAATTTAATTTTTTATTTTTATAATAACTATGTTGAAAGTTTGTTAATGGATATGAACATTATTATTTAGTTAAAGTAAATTAATAAAGATTATATACTTGATACGTTATATTGATAGTGAAAAACAAATAAAATTCAATGTATATGACATTACCTCTTATGAAATTGGGTCTTACCTAATAGGCTAATACGACCTAGATCAGTTCGGATTTCTGTCATCTGCCGCTTACTGATTGCTTTTTTCCTTTTTTTTGAGAGTTTATGATTGTCTTTTCTTGTTGTTTCGCCTTTTCCATTTTTTTCACTCTTGAAATAGAGATTAACGCTCGAGATTCGGAACTCATAAATTAGTGCAACTATCATCGACTACGGTAGGCTCCATATATATATATATATATATATATATATATATATATATTAATACTAATAAATATCACACGGAATATTTTAATGATAACGTTTTAAAAATTAAATTATGTAATTTATAAAAAATTGTTGGTTAATTAAATTTAAAAATTAAAATTGAATTATTTGATAAGAATATGTTTACTAGTAATTTGCAAGTGTCTTATTATTATGACTAATATTCTTTGAGAATGACCTAATAAAATTAAACAAAGTTTATATATATTGAATGTGAAGAAATGTTAACTTAATTTAATATGAAAATTCACAATGCATGTTGTAAAATAAAACAAAAAATAATAATACATGGCTTCTCAAAAATGAAATGAATTACCTCATTATTCAAATATGTTATGTACTTATGTAAGTATATATGAAACTAAAAAAAATCAAATAAATTACTTTTATATATTAATTTCGTAAATATATAAAATATTTGCCCACGTGTCTTGCGCTTCCCATGATGCCATCTTCCTTTTCATTTCCATCTATTTGTTTATTGATTGGTATACAGTCTTAATATGTTTCACAACATGCATATTTAGTAGATCTCAAATTATAATTTTAAATTATTTTTTATGAATTTTATAATGTTATTTAAAATTGAAGAACTTTTATATTTTTTTAATGATAAATTTTATTTTGAGATTTTAGAAAAAAATATTTTTTTAATCTTATATAAATTATTAAAATTCTTCCTTAAAAACTCATTCTTCATGTTATATATTTGTCCATCTATTATTAAAAAATTTAATAAAAATAAAATCTTATACTCATGATATTTCTTCAAAATACATTTTTTAATCCGGTGGCAACGTGAAGATGCGGGATTTCAAATACGGGTAAAGATGCGAATACGTGTACAACCAACGACTCAGCCGACAAAGAAATGCAGAGGAGAATGTTAAGCTCAATCAGTACAATTTATTTTAACAAATTAAAATGGTGAATTTCATTAATATACTTAAAATGTATTGAAAATGAAAAGAGATTTTATATTATTAATTCATTATAAATTATTACTATATTATTATTATTTATGATGATGAGTTGTTGATTTTATCATAATTGTATTAAAGTCATTTTAGTATTATTTCGAAATAATTGACCGTGAATTGTCTTTATATTAACAATATATAGAACTTCAACTCTAATTTTATTTTAAAAAAATTAGCAAATCTGAAAAAAAAAAAAGAAAAATTAATATTTTAATATAAGTTACATAAATTTTTATATTATTGATAATTGTAAATAGACAATGTTCACAATGGTGAGGAAGTCACATGTGGTTTATGGTGGAAAAATCAATATATATATATATATATATATATATATATATATATATAATAACCATTAGATTTATTGATTAAATATTGAATTTTGAAGATTCATGTAATTTCTAATATTATTTTGTATGTTATTAAAACTCTTATTTTTTTACCCTTATGTTGAATAATTGATGCAGCTAGTGCTTTGTACCCAAATCCCTCGTTCGTTTTAAACCTCTCCTACAAAATCACACTTAATTAAACCCCTTGTTCTTCAATTCTTTTACCTGTTTCAAAGCTTTTGGAACCTCGCAAGAAACATCACTAAAATAATTGAGAATCTGACCCAGCTATTCATCATGAATCTTCATTCGAACACTTTGACAGGGTTTTTCCTTTCAAATTTGTGCTCGTGTGTGCAACCTTTACCTACAACAGAACTTGTTGATCAAGAAAATCGGAACGTTCCTATTTGAGTTCTATATCAAACTTTCGTGTTGAGAAATCGAGGGATAAATATCAGAAAGATTTACACGAGCAATCATATAAATGAACTAGACACCAGACTTTAACCCAAAATCTTAAGGTCGATGTGGGACTTTATTTCACACTTGTACTCCAACAATCTCTCCCTCAAAAGTCGAATCATCGGTTCTGATACCAATTGTTAGGAAATCGGAAGGGTAAATATCGAAGAGATTTACATGAGCAATCATATAAGTGAACTAAACATCATACTTTAATTCAAAACCTTAAGACTCAAGTTTATGGATCTTCTTCTCACTTGATGCTTAATTTTTTTATTTCTATTCGATGTGAGGCTTTACCTCATTTGTACTCCAACACTTTGTACAGCTGAACACGAGCTTCAATAATTTATCAGGTCGTTTTGAAATGCTTTCAACAACCAGTCCAGCTGAAAACCTTATTTTTGGAAACAACCAACTATCAAGCCCAAATCCCTAGTTGAATTAACTCAATCTTGACTAGTTCAACATCTCCAACAAATGCTTCTCTCTTAAGCTTCAAACATTCTCTCAAGATTCCTTCCTCAACAACTCTCATAGGCAACCTTCTTTCTTCCCTGGAGATGTAGTTGATCCCCTATCTATTAACAACAACGATAAGAATAACAATAGCCACAAGAAGAAAAACAAGTTGGTTGCGACGCAATCACACGAATAGATGTTGGATCAATGGGGATGAATCATCACTATTCAGTATTTAATCAATGAATCTAACAATCATTATTGCTTTGTTCACCATAAACCACACAAGTGACTTATCCACCATAACCATTGTTTTATAAATAGGATGAGATTTTTTGTCAAACTTATTACTAAATTATAAATATTTATTAGGCTCTAATAACCCTTTGAATTTGTCTCTATAAAATAAAGGATTTTATTTTAGTTCTTTAAAGATTTTTTTTTTGAATTTAGTATATGATATGTTTTTTTGTTTTAGAACCGATTGCCAAGTAATGTTAGCTAGTAATAAAATGATGACGTTGATAACTTATTGGTTTGGCATATCATCGAAGAATGTAATAAGGTTACATGTATAATTTATTTAGTAAATTATTTTTTTAAATATATATTCATTCAAAACATTTGATGACATCAAATTAGTCATTAATCAATATTGTTACTTGACAACTAAGGCCATAATCATAAATTTTAAAATTTACAAGGATTAAAACCCAAAAAATATTGAGGACTACTAATTGTCACCTTTACTTGCTTTTTGCAATAGTTTTGGTGCAATTATCATATACCTCTTATGCTTTTGGACCTTGTTTGAACCTAATTTGGTTGATTATTGAATAAACTCATTTGATGCTTGAGAATTGTCACTTTTTATATGTGATTTTATTTGTTTTATCTACTCTATATTATGAACTACATTCAGGAACTCTGGAGATATGTTTAAAGATTTCATTGAAAGAAGACTTTGGAAGTTGTTAAGCTAGCTTAACCCTGCCCATATTTGAGTTAGCTAGCTATTTGAGATTGTCAACTTAAGAAGCCTTTAACATATGATTTTAGACATCCCATTCTTGCATCTTGAAGGCAATGAGATTAGAGAAGGAATTTGTCACGACGTATATGCTTGGGTTTCCCTCTTTGTCATCAGTTTTTGCTTTCTCCCTAGTTGTGAGTGACTAATTTCTTCATACGTAAGTGTTTAAGCTAATTGGACCGACTTCATGTAATTGTTATGTTTGTTTCTATTCAATAAATTATTGTTATTGTTATTCTTATATGCTTAATGCTTGTTTTTAGCTTGATCAACTAATTACATGATTCTATGAACTGAAGAAGGTAATCAGTCATTGTTATACCCAGAAATAAGGTTAAAAAAATTGGTCATCATTAAAACTCATTTTCTCAATTTAAATACTTTAATTATACTAATTCAATAAATTAATAGTGGAATCAAGAGACTTAAGTTCTTTCACTTAAAAGATTAAGACTTAGAAGAATTTGTGGGTTGATGATAACTAGACTTAATTGAATAGGAATAAAAAGTAATTACATTAGGAAGTCCAATAAAATTAAACCCTAACAATTTTATTCATATGATTTCACCTAAACTTTTCGCAATCACAAGTGTTTGATAAAATCCGAAAATCTATTTTCTCTTTCTTTACTTTTTTTCTTTTTATGTAATTATCCTTTAATTTTGGCTAACTTAATTAGATTCTCAATATTTGTATTTTATTAAATTTATTATTAATTATCCAATTACTACATAAGTTATTGTGAAACCGTTACTTTACTTTAATGACTTAATACTCTTTCCAAAAAAAAATTGATGGAATTAATCCTTGTTTCCAGGATTCGATAATAAAATTCTTACCGATTATCATTTCCCTCTTAAGTGTACCGAAATATCACAAACGTTCATTTATCTAAGTTGTTGTTTTTTTATGAATTTAATTTAGTTGTTTGGTACATGAAACATAAAAAACAAGGCTAGTCCTAGACTCCTAATTGGTCCGATAGCAACAACAGGTAGACCCCCTTAGTTGGATTCGGATTTCGGAGGAGAATGCTGAGTGCAAAAAGCATCAAGTTGTGATATGCTTAAATGGGCCAGAGATAGAATTAAGTCATAGGTCCATGAATTAAGCACAAATTTATTGAAGTAGCTGAGGTTATTGGAAATAAGTAGGCAGCTAGCACACTTACCTTGAATCTTGATTATATGAATCACGTGGGAACCATCTAACTCACAAATAAGGTTAGTTACACCCATGGCATAGCATTTTCTTGAAGACCACGAAGATCGCTGCCACTGTAGTTCAGCTTTAAGTGCATCATAGACGAGAACCTGGAAAGCCATGCAACTCCATTGTCACCCATTTACTGTAAAAGCTTCCATTCACCACTCATAATTCAAATCAACAACAATATTGTGAAGATCACTTCTGGTTCATGATACATTAATTTCACAAGATCGAGTTAAAGACTTTATTGTGTCAATAGGGATTATTGGGTAATCTCGGACCCTCAAATAAAATCAAATGCGGAAGCGGAAATCAAAAAAGGAGCGAGAGAAACAATCAGAATTTGTTTTACGTAAGAAAATTTTCCTCAATGTGAGAAAAGAAACACTCACTAGACTTAGTCCAGTATCAAAATCCACTATAACAAATATGAGTTACAATGAATCAAAAAACATATCAAAGTGGTGGTACACTTAACCTCTCCAACAATGATGGTCACTCAAACGAAACCTAAAGTGTTTCACTCAAACTCTCTAAAAATCTCTCAAATATGCAAGTACCGATGATTGCTCAAATATGACACTCAATACTGTCACTTGAGGCTCTCAAATTTCTATGTGTTTTACCTCCACCCTTACTCATCTATTTATAGGATGAAATGAGCTGGGCCTAAGTCATCAAATCAAATAAGATTATATCTTATCAAATAAAAGATATTTAATAAAGATTATATCTTATAAAATAAAAGATACCTAATAAGATTATATCTTATCAAATAAAAGATATTTATCAACTAAAAACGGAAATTATCCAACAAGGATTAATATTGCAATCAATTTCTTTTAGGATAGCATCCAAATACTTGGGCATCAATGTTGATTCTCTCTGTATAGTTATTATAGGCAAATCTATGTGCGCCAGACTCGGAGGGAAAGGTTAGGAGGTGCACGGTTCAAACTTCAGAGGCATGGAGGAAGTTTTGTTATTGATAGAACAAAATTACAGCATTAATTACATATATAGAATCTTTTTAAATGTAAATGTAATTATTAAGTTCTTTATCTAATACCTATGTATAAGAATAAAAGATTATATACTGGTAAAAAAATTTACATGCATTAGATTATTAAATTATAAGCTATATTATGTATAATAAATTTGTTAATTTATAAAATATTTAGTAAGAGTTGGTTTAACGATTCTATTAAACACGTGGAAGCAAAGGTCTAATTAAGGTATTTCTAATTCTAATTTTCAGCCATCTTAGTCTCAAACTTCCTTTCTCTCTTTGAAAATTATCCAAGTAGGGCTCCTTTTCAGAAGTTCAAGAAGATAGAAAATGGACGAGAGAGTTAAGAGGAGACTATAATATATTCAGGATTCGGAAAATGGATTGGTCAAAGTAATTGCAATTTTTTTGATTGAACTGAATAAAAAGTCATAAAGAAGAAAAAACAAGAATGCATATTACAAAGTCAGTTTAACGTCAGCGCGTGAGAATCACCGCTATCTACGGTCTACCCTGGTTGCCATTTCCTAGAGTTTAAAATAGTCACCTTGTTCTTGGACATGTCAAAGCTCAATAGAAAAGTCCAGATAGTTTTATTTTGACTTTCAGTATTTTTCTAGAGAATATTTTTACTAAAATATTTATTGTTCTAAAAAAACCATGTTATTGACGCTGCAGAGACAAATTTAATTGATAATTTATATTTAATTATTTTATTACATGTTACAGTTTTTGTTGTCTGGGTATAATACAACGCATTCAAAATTTCAATTCATATAAACGTAAAATGTCTCATACGTGCTCTCGGTACGTCATGTAGTTTTTATTTTCTTTGTTCTATGTTTAATTATCGAAAAAGACAGTTAAATATTATTTTTCTCCCGCTGAATTAATCTGCACAGAACACGAGAGGTTGATGCTCATTCCGGTTAAGAAATTTACGGGATACCAAATAAAAATAAATTTATGAGGACTTATAATAATATTGTGAATTACATAATACATAACGAGAATCAAGCTGATACATCATTGTTTGATGTTTGATCAAACATTTTCAGTTCTCCGTAGTACTAGTCATACTAACTTGTACAAATTATACTGAGTTAAAATTTGTAAAACATGTTAAACACGTGGAATTCAAAAACATGTATTAGAATTTGTAAAAATTCGTTCTCAATTTTTATCTAAACATTGTCTAATTTGTAAGATGAGATAGCCCTTATAGATAATAATTGTTTAACTTTGTGTACTTGTATTCAGCAGCCTTAAGTCTACATTTAAAAGTTCAAACATTTGAATTCAGAAGAAGCAATATAAAATGAAAAGAAGAACATTTCCAGCAGCAAATTAATAATAAATAAATAGATGGAATATATATGAAATCCAACGAAATCAAGAGTCAAACGAAATTGAATTTGTTGGAACAGAATCTTCCGTTTTGTTCAAAACTTCAAATAGATCGAGCTCTTTAAATTTTTATGTATCACGTATGATTTTTATATGGAAAATATATAATTTGAGTTGATAAGACTCTTATAAATAATAAAAATTTCTCTAAATATTTAATATAATAATACTTAAAATTCAAATACAATATTACTAATTAATAACTTGAAACAATCTTATGATAGATAATTCACGCACAAAATATTATTAATAACATGAGACAATGCAAGTTGAGATAAGTTTAATTATCTTTGTCTCAATTCAACTTGAATTTTTTACAAGTCATTTATCTAAATCTAACCTGACTCAATCAAGAGCCGACAATACAGGATAATATAGGTCACTAATTTATATACACGATGTATCAATTTTAATGTGTTATGTATAGTTAAATTGTATAATAAAATAAGTATAAAAATTAAGTTAAGTTATAATATATGTTACATAATTCCAAATAAATAATATGAATATAAATATAATATTATGCTTTACAGATATATTATCTATTAAATAGAAAAAAATAATACATAATTATTAAAAAAAACTTAAATTTTTAAAATAATATATGACATTAAACTGAGTTGATATGACTCAAAGTATAACATGAACCTTTCTTCAAAATACATTGAACTTAATTTATAAAACTTAAACCCATCAATACTAATTTTGGGTCGAGATACGCATGTCCTTAATTTCAGGATTAAAAGAGTAATATTACGTGATATACTATGCATGGGTCAACATGGGCCTCATTAGGGGACTTATAACATGCTATATGAGTGTATTTTTTATTTATTTTTTATATTCAAATGTTATATAAGTGTATGAAATGTTGTTAGTTAATTGTGAATGACATCGACTAGCGATTTTCAATTTTAATGACTATTTTAAATTTTTAATAACTGTAGAGATTTAATAGACAAACCTAATTATTGGTGCCAATAAATAAATAATTGTTTGAAGGAACAACCAACAGATTTCTTGGAGATAATTTAAAATCTTGATGATCGATGGAGATACCTCTTTATCAATTATCATCATATGTGTAAAAAAAAAAAAAAGACAATACCTCACAATTTTAAAGTCTAGCATGGTAATTTATTTATTTTTTATAATATTTTACAGTAACAATATGATATTTACTAACTAGTTTTTATACAAGAAACATGTGGGTATATTTTTTTGTCTTAATTAATTATAAAAAATTTCCATTTTTAAATATATTAATTGCTTATTTTCTTTTATATCCTTAATTTATTTTATTGTGAAATTTATTAATGAGACACTCATTTATTATTTATATAAATGGATGCATTTATTTTCTTATCAACAATTTAAGCCACATATCATATATACTTATTTTATAAACTACTCTTTAAACATAAGTACTTATATCTTTTCTATTTTTGAAATGAAATTTAAATTTAAGACACTATAAATTGAAATTAAATAACTTAATTATTTGAATTGATGAATTACTTATTTGACTTAAATATATTTTTGGCTCTTAATAATTTTTTTATCCCTAATAAAAACTTTTTTTGAATCTCTAAAACGGTATTTAAATCAATTTATTTTAAGTGCTATCTAAATAAATTTAGAAAAAAGTTAAATAGAATTTTTTTAGGATTAAAAACTTGATTTTTTTATACTAGGAACCAAAAATAAAAATAAAAAATTATCAAGGACTAAGAGTATATTTAATCCTGATTTATTTCTTATATAAAAGAGTCGAAGTAGCATTACTTTTATTTCTATGAGATGGTTAAAATGAAGTTAATCCAGACATTTTTGAAGGAGACAATCGATCTAAAAGAAGACTAAATTAAATATTTTTTTTATCTTTTTAAAGAATTAATGTGTTCAAATTAAATTCTCTACAAAGAAAATGATGTTTCATTCGAAAGAAAACATAAAAAAAAAATAGAATAAATAATTATGACCAATTCGTACGCAATCCGCATCCTGGCGTGGCTTAATTTTGGCAAGGTTTCTTGAATGCCACCTATTCGAGGATGTGTTGTTTTTTTGTCCTTATTGACATGTTATGTGTCCCATATCGTATTATCATGTTACGTGTGCCCATATCTATCTATCTATATATATCTAAGCAGTATTTTTCATTACCAGATATGATGAGTTTGTATCACAAAAAAATAAAAGAAAAAAAAGGATATGATAAGTCTGATATCAATGATTTATAATATGAGGATAAAAAAAGAAAAAACGAGACATCATATCCCTTTTCCAAAAGAGAATTTAGTTTTGGATGTAAAAAAAAAAAAAAAAAATTCCTTTCAATGGATTTTAAGTATAGTTTATTTTAAAATGTCACCATTTAATTCAATGTTGTCACTTTCTTGAGAAAAAAAAAACCGAGTTCTTAAATAATTGTATTTTTTTTTAAATTAACTATAAATCAATTCAAGAGAACAGGTAAATTAAAAAAAGTTCAAACACCATTCAATTGAAAAGAATAATGCTTAATAGGCATCATCTTATATTAAAATGATGAGTTGATGTAATTACCATAATAATTAGAAAAGAGGTGAGATTAGTAAGATAGATAATAAAAATAGAAAAAAAATTATACAGTTTAATGCCCATGATTAAATGACCCTATAAAATTTATTTTATATTATCATTACATTAAACTCATAAAAATATATATAAAAATATAATCATCATATATATTTTAAAATTAAAAAATTAACCATAACAAAAAATTTTACTCTTAATAATTTTTCATACGATTTTATAAATATTTTAAATAAAATTAGAAATATATGTGAGACTGTAAATATAATTTTCTGCTTCAATAATCAATATTCTACTATTTTAGAGAACTTGATTACTTGATTAATTACAAAGACGTGTTTTACAAAAAAAGTAAAAAAAAAAAAAAAATCTAATCAAAATAAGTCAGCATAGCGAAAATAAACTAACATGTCTAAACAGTCAATATGTCCAAAAAGTAACCTGATCAATCAAAGCCAGCCCGATTTCTTATCTCAACAAAATGTCTGTAAGACTGTAACAAAACAGTTGGTGTTAGGATAAAAAAAACCAAGTACTTCCTTTAATACATGCAAGGGATTAATAACAAAGGACCTAACATCATAAATTTCTAGGGTCTCGTGGCTAGTATAAAGTAATGAACCCAATTTTCTGTAGATTATTGCTGTAAATTAATCCATTTGACAGAAATTTGAGTGATGAATGAATCACAAAATGAAGTCAAGTAGCTGGAGGAGTTAAGTGCGTTGGGACATGACAAAACAATCCACATTGATTACGAAATGAGAAGTGCATTATAACCCGAAAGATACATGGGCATAAACATTGATTACGAGATGAAAGTCGCATCCCAACCAAAAACAAATAGGAAACCCTGCACGTCTAATTCAAGGGATGTTTGCTTTCACTTCATCTCAACCAAAAAAATCCAGAGTGCCTAGTCAAAAGGATTCTTTAGTTAGCGCCATAATCACAACCAAAATATAACTCCTATTTGCCAACTTGCATTTCGCCAGCCAATCAGAAACCGCCACGTCACAAGCCAGTCAAAGAAAAGTCCATCTGAAGCCAGCTGCAGGTTTATAATTGGAGGGTACAAAAACAAACATCCAGATCCGACCGCAGAGTATTATTATTCAGTGCCCCCAACCAGAGCACCCGTTTCATTTATTCCTCTTTCAAATTTGGGCACCGCTTAATATCTCAGAGTTTGGATCTAAGAACTAACACTATTACTCATAGTCACACACGCAGAGCCCAGAAAAGAAGTGCTCCCTCTCTTTCTCTCTTTCTAACAACAATGTCTCCCACTGACGGAGACTTGGATCTTAGGGTAAAACTCTTCGAGAATCCCTATTTACATTATTCTCCCTCTCTATTTCTCTAACTCTCTCTTTTCTTTTATTTGCAGCCACCTTCTCAATCTTCCTTCACAGCCGGGTTAGTTTATTTGGTTTCTAAACCCTATTCCTCTTCAATTCTTCCCTTCCTTGTGCATTTTGACCAATTCGTAGGGTTTTCGCTTTCTCTTGTTTGTTTCAGCGACTACACATTCGCCGATGTGGAGAATTTGGAGCATTGCGCTAAGTATCTCAACCAATCGCTCGTCACGTTTGGTTTCCCGGCTTCGCTCGATCTCTTCGCAAATGACCCCGTGAGAATTGAACTGATCCTGTTCTATCTTTCATTTACATTGTTTTGTTTTTCGCCAATGTGTGAGCATATGTTCTGTCAATGATGTTGTTCTGGAAAATGTGGTAGGTTTCAATTGCTAGGACTTGCAATTGCATTTACTTCTTGCTCCAGCAGAGACAGCGCGACGTTGAATTTAGAGAGTCTGCTAATGATCAAAGACAACGGTAGTTGCTAAATATAAGACCTCGATTGATGTTAGTCTCGTAATGTGTTATGTGTGTGAGTTCAATGTTTTACTTTTGATGTTGTAGACTGTTGTCTGACATATCGAGATTGGAGGCCAAAGTGGAGAGGCTGGAAGGTCAACTACAAGTCAAGGACAGGGAGATAGCGACTATTACTAGAACGGTAAGGAGTGCTTGTATTTCTGGTTTTGGCAAACGTAAAGCATGTTATTGTCTTGCTTAGATGAAAAGATCAGAAGTGTCTGTTAGGCCAGATGCAACGATTTCCTGATCTACGCGGTGATGCTACTAGATTTTGTTTAATTGGGGTTGAATTCCTGTTATATAGGAGGCTAAAAACACTGCAGCTCTGAAGGCCCAAATTGAGAAGCTGCAACAGGAGAGGGATGAATTTCAGAGAATGGTTATTGGTAATCAGGTTAGAAATTTGATCTACTTTGCTTATTGTGGTGTCTTGTTTGGATGACCCTACTTCAAAATGGATAAGCCTCTGACTCTTGTGAATTTGACTATTGAATGGTGTTAAAGCAAGTAAAGACTCAACAAATGCATGAGATGAAGAAGAAGGAAAAGGAATACATAAAGTTGCAGGTGTGACATCTTTGTTTTTTATTTATTTATTCTGATGAGAACCATATTTGGTGATAAGTGCTCTTACATGATAGGAACTTACACGAGTCCACATGTTATTAGATTGGGAAATGATGAAGGGCTGGTATTTTGTATTTGCAGGAGAGGCTAAACCAAGTGTTGATGGAGAAGAAGAAAGAGTCTAGGTCAGGCATGGAGATAATGAATTTGCTTCAGGTACCAGCTATCCATGTAGTTTGGACTTTGCTTGGAAGATATTCGATTTCATGATAATTTGGTATTTATGATGTGTGTAAACAGAAGGAAGGGAGGCAACGTGGAACATGGAATGGGAAGAAAGCTGACAATGATTTTTATAAAAAGATTGTATGCATATTGATAAACTTTCACTCTGTCATTATAGTTCTTTGTATTCGGGACACATCCTCATCTCATACAATTCATTTTTAATGTTGAAAGGTGGATGCTTATGAGTCAAAAAATCAAGAACTGATGGCAGAGAATGCTGATTTAAGAGCATTATTGAGATCAATGCAGGTAGGTTCCTGATAGTAATTATTGTTATTTGCTGAAATTTCTACTTGCAGATAAGATTATGAATGCAATACATGTTTCTTCTGTTCACATTTCATTGATTCTACTTGATGTGATTTTGAACTTTCATCGACTTTTGCTTTGTTATCATTCAGTTACTGTATGCTGCTTTTTTAAATTTTTTATGTTTTTGGTTTGGATATGAAGTCAACAATATAATTTTTTAGTATGCGTTCTGGGAATCGATTATTTTGTGATGCAAAGTGCAAAATGATGGATGGCCATAGTACTTAAATGGGCGCTGGAAGAACATTAACACGGGAGTCAATTTTTGGTATTGGTGGCTTTTAGTAGATTTCTTTTTTTATTTCATCCTATTTTTTCTTTTATATGTCACCTACAGTCTGTACTTCCCTCTATATGAAGACCTTTATTCTGCAATAACCCTCCCTCTAAAGCAGGTTCCTTGACCTTGAATATGAGATTCGTGAGTGTACTGATTACAGGTGGATATGCGTGATTTCTTAAATGCTCCTAATGGACTACCAAAGCAATCTCTTACTGGCAATGAAAGAGTTGAAAGTGATCCTTCACATTCTCCATTGGTTGGGAAAATGGTATGGAAGGTTATTAAATTTTCATACTTTATTCCCTGTGTCAAACTGCCATTAGTATGTCTATGTTCCAGTCGTTTCCCTTTTTTTTTTTTAGTTCTTTTCCTCTTCATTTCTCCCCTCCTCCTTTCACCCTTCTTTTATTTTAGCTTATTTTTCCTTTCTTTTGTCTTATTTTTCCTTTTTCTTCCCATCTCCCTTTCTCTTTCTTTGTCTTTTTTCCGATTTATCATTGGGTTCATCTACCACCGACCCCAATTAACTTGGGTTAAAGGTGTTGTTGATGTTGATTCCCTGTGTCAAACTGCCTTCTGAAATTAATGAGTTTGTACTTGCAGGATGTATTTGACCTTCCTTTTCACATGGCCAGAGATCAAATAGAAGAAAGTCTTCGTAACAAAATGGCTTCTATAAAGGTAATTACTTATTAGTATCACTTTCCAATTTTTATCTTTTTAAGTATTTTCATATATGAATGAATTGATTGTCTTTGGTTGTTAACTGTTTGAAAATTGAAATATGAAGGAGCGCATGGTTCAATTGCAAGATGCTCAAAAGGAAGCAGAAGTTACTTCCGAGGCTACTGAGAGAGAACTTGAGCTTGAAGCTCAACTTGTCGAAGCAAGGAGCATCATACAGGAGCAGGTAATGTGTTTTGTTCATGCAATTGAAATCACAAGTTAGGTCCAAGGCATTTAGAGCCTGTTTGATGCTTTGATTGTGATGTAAAATCAACAAAAGTTGCTTTTTAGTTAGAGAAGCTCTTCTTCTGATGTTTCATAGTGTTTGGCCAAAGTACAAAAGTTCTTTATAATGAAAGCTGAAAAAAACTGCTGTTATGAGTAGCAAGAATTGGTGGTCTTTTAGGAAAGCAAAAGCAAAATTTTCTCAGCAGGGTAAAGCTGGTACTTCGCCAGAAAATGGAGTGAAAATAGGAAAAATGGCAGTGCTGCTTTCTTGAGTCTTTCTATCTATCTATGTTAGATTCATTAAAAGTTTCAGTTACTCTTAATTTTCAATTGTTATATGACTAAATGTTGCAGTGTTGCTTTTGTTTTGTTTGTTTTCTTAACCAAGTCTATACTTGTTACAATCACCATATGACTATTAATTTAAATCTGTATTAACTTTTGAATCTGTGTGGCTTCTATTCTTCATTCATTGAAGTTTGAAAAGCATGTGGGTCATTATATATGTGGACTCTTTTTTTTTATTAGTTTTCTTTTTATTTTGAAGGGGGGGGGGGTTGTATCACTCAAACTAGTATCTCAATTCAAACAGTTCTCTCTTTCAATAAATCCAATGAGTTTTTCTTAATCACTCTTTTCAATCTAATTGCCTGACAGTATTTTTTAGTGTTAATATTTATTTGATAATGCATGGTGTGATGATGTGTTGTATTGCAGGCATCAATAATGTCTAAACATCTTGCAAAATCTGACAGGCCAAGGTACTCAGTGTACTTTTGATTTGTTAAGAACCATTTAATTATGTATAGATGCAGTAAGTTGAATTGCTTTTCAAACTTTTCAGGGAATCTATCATCCCAGCACCGGCTGAGGTATGTATTTATATATACACGTTTGGCTGTTTCTTGTTTCCGGCAAGTATTTTGTTATGTAAATTTAGCGACCAACCTTATTTAATATAATTAAGATTCTGTAGGTTTTTCATAGTGTGAATACTTTGTTTTGTGGTGGTTGGTTGATAACTGATAAGTAGCTTTGGAAAATTATATGTAGTGAGGTATACTTTTTTTGTAAAGTGATTATGGCCTCAAACTATCTTGTGGCATTTCTCTTTGGAAGTTTGCAGGGATATCCAATCTCTGGGTCTGTGTTTCTTGAGTTTCCATTTGTGATAGATTATAGTTTTTATGTGGGATATAGCATCTGACATTTTTGCATATCCTGTCTTTTGATTTTGTGTATGCAACTTGAAAGTTAGGAATTGTCCAGTGGATCCTAGTCTTGAATAAAATTTCCTATCTTAAGTATGTTTATTGAGGTCAGAAATAAGCAATTTTGTTTGTAAGGGTACAACTTACTAAGGAAGAACATTTATCAATAGCTTGCAAGTTCATACAATTTAATTGACAGGGTAGGACCAAATGAAACTTGCTAGTTTTTCTCTATTTTTAGGTTTAGTTGATTACTATCTTTTTGTCTGTGTGTGTGTGATGAACTCTCGATGTTTTACAATTCTGAAAATATCTTCAAAGTTCAAAATGGGAATAACTTATTCAGCACCTTTGAAGACACCTGGTCTTGAAGATAAGATTAATCCATTACCTGAAATTCTGAAGCTAAGTTGTTAGTACTGAGAATTGTAGAAATATAGAGGATAGTAGAAAGGGATTTCCATCATACTTATTCCTCTACTGGCTGCAGAAGGGATCAAAATATTGATGTTTGGATGGTCTGTGTGCCTTTGTTGGTGTAGAAAGGGAAGGTGGTGATGATGACATTTAGCATTAACCATTTGTGTGGCCTCTGCTGCTGATTCTTTTATTTGATACTTTCATTCTTTGCTTGAAATGTTGATTAACATATGATTTTGGGATTCAATCATAAAGTTGAAATCATTATCGTGTATAATCATAATGTTAATTGGCAGCTTCATAATGAGGTAAATTATAGTTGTCATTATGTCACATTTAACTGTAGATTTATCGTTACTTGCTTCTCCATCAGTCACATTGATGGGCCAGCGTTGTGATATCGTTGTTTCTTGCTTTACAGGCAGTATGTAATTAACAAAGATGAGGATACTCACATTTGATGCATGGCATGATTAATTGAGTTGGCTCTCCAGTGTAACAGGAATGGACAGCATGCTTTTAGCCTGTCTTTCTAATCTTGCTTGTTCATCCTGCACTGCCCTAGCTTATGTTAACAGGCCCAAGTATGGTCGAATATCATTGTAATTATTAGCATGATGTTGTAATTAGTGTTATTGTACCCTTGGAACTGCTAGAAGAAAAAATAGATCATATTTATGTCACAAGAACCATTCAAACTACATAACATTTAAGATTGACAGCTAGAAATATTTTATAATAACACTTTTGGCTCTTCCAAATTTCATATCTCATTTTTTCGGTGGGAAATATACAGGTCACACATTTATAGAAGAAATAGTTGTTTTCAAAAATGAATGCAGACGGATTACTTGGGACCTAGTGTTCTACAAAGCCACCAATTACTACAAAATGTTAACCATTAAAAGCTATTTAAATGCGGTGTAATTTTGCATTTGTAGATAACGGGAATCGATTTTGGGTCTTTTAAAAACCTCCGTACAATTTGTTGCAGATAAGCTATTCTATACAGCTTATTAAAATAAGCATGAAAGATCTTTTAGATTATCCATGAGATACTTTTGCAAGTTATTTCAAACACTCCCATAAGGACTTGTAAATTGTAATATAAGTCTGAATAAGCTGTTTAATAAGTTCTTCCAAATGGGACCATATGTTTTAACGCTTGATTATATATATGAATGTTGGACTTTAAAGATGATAAAAATGTGACTAGCATAAATGAGATAAGATGAATGTGTGACCACTTAAGATATGAAATAATTGCACATCAAGAGATAACAAAAAATGGGTTAAGTTATTTGAATATGTACAAAGAAGGAAACTAGAAACAAAAGTGAGGAAATAAATTATATGATTTTTTTAGTCCCGTGGAAAGGGAGAGGAGACTAGGAAGTAGGAAGGACATTGAGAGAAGTTGTGAAGAATGATTTCGTCTCAAATAACTTGATGTTAATTGTTTAGGTATGTAACTAACCTCACTGGTGGAATTTATTTATTCTAATGGATTTCGATGAATGACTTAGCTGCTTGTGTGCCTTTCAAAAAAAACTTCGCTGTTTGTGTGGATATGTGAAACTTTGTACAGCTGAGCAATTTATAAGCCACTTCCAGTGCTAGGAGCTTATATGGATTTCTTACTGACTTTTGGTGAGTTCTCTTTTAAGATATGGTTGCTTATATAAGATGCTCAACTTAAATTTAAGCATTTCAGGAGAGAGAAAAAATAAGAAAGGATGTCAGGTCAGATAAGAAACTCCTCCTAAGATACTGCATTGGAGATGGCCTAAACTGTTTTCATATATTTTTCTGCAGGATTTTATTTCCTTTAATTTTTGTCAATACGCGCATCATGAGTTTATTAATTCTAAGGGCTTCCAATGTCATTGGACTTATTTTAACAGACAGCCTTGCCCATCGTTCTTTCCGGCATGTAGGCCCAAAATGCTTTAAATGCGTAGTATCGTAGAGCATGGACTCTCATTCAAAGCCCTAATTAGGGAGTTGTCATTGCTGTTGGACCTACCGAGTATTTTTTTTCTCTCCTGAAAATACCATTTTCATGGAAATACTATCTTGTTATACAATTATATAACAAAATCAATCGTATTTTCATTATTTATAAAATAGGTGTAAAAAAAATAAACAACAAAATACAATTTCAGTGAACAGTTATTAAAAAAAAACATATATTTTTATTTATTTATGAAGAAAGTGAAAAAAAAAACCACAAAAATACAATTTCATTTTTTATGTACAAGAAAATTGTGTTTAAGTTATTTATTTGTTTTGACATCCCTATAAGTGTGCCTCTTCTTCTTCCTCTGCACATCGTCAACCATAACCTTCATCAAACACCACCAAGACCTGTACGACCCAAACACCAGATCACTACCTTCCAGCACGTCACCGTTGCCACCGCTATAACTACAACATCATCGCGCGACCCCAAATGGCACCTCACACCCACAGATCTGCGCGTCATAGCACCACTGCACCGTTGTGCGAACACCACCCCAAGAAGCAACAGAGAAGACGCCCGCCGCGGCACAGACAGAGGTTGAGGTCGTGTGGCACAGACGGAGGTTCAGATTTGGGGGCGGAGATGGTGTGGTTGGGAAGGGGAAGGGAAAGAGGGAGGGAGAACTGAAAGGGTAAGAGGGTTTTTTCTCAAGTGGTAGGGACTAATTAACTCCAACAAGTTACTTGGTTTTAAAGAGTCATGATGATGCTGATAGGTTGCAGGTTATAGTTTCAACCAACTGGACTTACTAGTGCTTACCAATGCACATTGTCCATCTCATCGATCATGGATGTGATAGCCTTTGTTTTTAGGTTCAGAGGAGGGGAATGTGGAAAAGGTTTGGTGATACTGCCTCATCTTATGAATGTGTACTGGTTCACAAAAAATGGCCTCAAGGAATGTTTCGGAAGTACTAACTGTCCTGAAGCTCCAGTGATTTAACAAAAATAACAATGTATGACTCTAGTTTCTTGTGATTAAGATTAATTATTCTTAAAAGCCACATATTACTAGAAATTATAAAATAGAGCCTTTGTATTAAGAATTTTATATTACAAATAATGAATTTCAAATAAATAGATGATATCTTTTAAATTAAATTATTTCATTACAAATTTAATTCTAACCAAATTAGTTTTATAAAATCAAATCAAGATCTGTCAATTAAGTTAGAACAATTTCACCTAAATTAAGATGTACTCCATGCACAGATTAAAATATTTTCTGGACAGCTTAGCTAAGGATAGCAGCCTATGATGTTGTTTTATTGAATTGACATACTTCTATATTTATACGCTTATGGACAACTCGGCCACACAAATGGTCATAACGCATAACTTCTAAATTAATATCCTCTCCTGGATTTAGAACCGCTCGTATTTAGCATCATATATATATATATATATATATATATATATATATATATATTATGTAACTGTTATGTTACGTTTTTCATGATAGCACACTATATCTCTAAGCTAAATTATAACATGATTGACATATAATTTTGTCAAAACCCGTTAAGAGCTGGATCCTAAGTTTGTGTTATGGAAAAACATCTATTAAAAAAAGGTTAGTCCCTTAACAAATTTTCTTACAAGAATGTCACTATATAGAGAATAATAACTGTTACACATTAGTTGTAATCTAATATCTTCACAGCAGTTGAAGTGGCAGCTAGCGTTAGACTTAGCAGTGAGGCTCTGATCAGATAAATATTATTATTACATGATGAAATTTTTACAAATGAAAAATAATGTGTTTGAGTGTGTGCGAATATCACTCTAATGTACGTAAATGTAAAAGCAGAACTAACTGCTTACTATAAATATATATATATATATATATATATATAATGTTGTTTCAATCACGCCTTGCAATAGAAACGAAAACTCTGGTAACATGCATGGGGAAGCAACCTAAGGTCGAAGGCCTTCTATATACCTTTCTGATAGTAGTAGTAGGACTTTTCATGAATGACATAGACGACCAAGAAGAGAAACTAGAACCACGAGGTGATGCCATTGAGTTAGACTCAGAATCAGAGCTGCAATCTAATATGTCCAAACCAATAACATCATCATCTTCATGAAAACAATCATGGGATGATGAGGATGACCTTTTGCTTTTTCCACGTTTTACCCTTTTCTTCCAAAACCTTAGCCTTGACCTTGTTGAAGGTTTGGTGTCTGGAATGCATGGCTTGGGTAGCCCCAGGCTGAGAAGTGCTGGTGGAGGACTCAGTGGAGGAAGATCTTCTGTTGGTTGTTGTTCCTTTGCAATCCCTGGTTGCATTTCCCATTTGAATGGAACCCCTTCCCCACTACTCCTATAATAAGAAATGCGAGAGGAACACCCCATAGAGGATCTCCTTGAGAGAATTTTGCTCACTGACATGTTCTGATACTCAAAATCCATCACAGCTTTTCCAAATATAAAAGAATGTTGGACCAAGTTGTGTTTATATAGCTAGGATGGAGTATTGGGTATACACTTGTTTATATATATACCGTTTTGACCATTAGAGAGTCATGGAAACACTCTACTTAATTTTTTTGTTAATTAGATTGATTGGTCGTAGCCTGTTACTTCTAGTTTGAGTGACTCAAAGTCTTTTTGTATTGACAAGGAAACGAATAGTAAAGCAAGATGGGTATGTGATGTCGTTGTTTCTAAGGCTGCGATAAAACCGATTATAAATTAGCCAAACAAATGTCTAAAATTGATAAGACAGAGACTTATTTTATAAGGACTTGAATTTGATTTTTTGTTGTTGATGTAAAAAAAAAAATGTTGATAAATAATTCATAAATGCTTTTTTTTATAGATATTTATTGAGTCTGAAGGTTTATATGATATTGTCTTTACATCTAATCTATCTAAACTTTTTTTTACATAAAAATATTAATTACTATGAAAGTTGGCCGGCTTCTGTTGCATGTGCCATGACATGACCAAACCCTTAAGACTTGGTCCCCATCTTAGCTTCTCAGACAACATAGTTGCTGCATTATTTTAATATTATTATATGAATTAAGGGCTTGGGATCATTGAGATGACCGAATTGGTCTAGTGTTATATGTGAGCTGAGGCACATATTAGTGTTACAGACTTACAGGTGTCAGTATGCCAAGGCATTTCTGCTTTAATTAATTGATATATTAACATATATATGACAACTAAGGCCCATCTACTCATCTTCACAGCGTACATAGCACAGCTTTGATTGGAAACTTCCATAACTTTTCTCAATTGCTAAGAAAGCAAAGTCCATTACTTGGCAATTACCTAAGGTTGCATTCATTGAATTTGAACGAATACAAATGCTACTAGCTAGCTACTATTTCATAATTGTGAGAATGAAGACGACTTTTGATAATTAGTTATTTTTAATTATCTGCCATGCATATACCTAGCTTGTGTAGACTTGTAGACTATAGTTTTATTATAGGATAAATATTATTTTCTTCCTGAGATACTGATAAATTAATGGATGAAAAATTTTAATTTAATTATCAAATATATAAAAAGTATGAAAGATTGATCATGTAGTTAAATTTATAAGATCATTTTTATTATTAAGTTATAATATTTAAAGATTAATTTGATAATAAATTATATTTTTCGAAGATCAATTTACTATTTAAATTATAAAATTTAAGTACTAATTTATCATTAAATTATCTATAAAATTAAATTTATTGTACTTTTTACACATTAAAAACTAAATTTAAAATTTTCATTTTTCTTATATGTGATTTCTCACTGCCTAAATGTATTTATCCTTTATTATAACTTCTTAATAAGTATGACTTGGGAACGGTTAACCTAAGTGTGGAAGATCAGGCCCGGTAGTTCTTCTAGGGAAGACTTAAGAGACAAGGCCACTTTTTGTTCAGACCGACTTCAGGAATATTCTTTGTTACGATTAAGCTTCAGTGGTGGCGTCCAATGAGTTGTATTTTACAGCGAAAAGTGTAATTATAATTTTAAAATTATGATTTTACATTTTTTTTAAATTTTTAAATTAAGAAATTTTTTTAATTTTTTTAAAATAAATAATTTTGATTCTTTCATTAGTTAACCATCCAAAATCAAACAATTAAATAAAAAAGACATCGCAAAACACTAAATAAAAATTAAAAAAATTTAGTAGAAATTAAACTCATAATTTTTTTATTATTTAAAGACATAATAATAAATTATTTTACACGTATCATTAGAAGAGAGCTATTATTATTTTCAATTATAAAAATTTACATATTAAATTAAAATATTTAATATTTAATTTTATATGAATTTATTTTTATTATAGAATTTTATGCTAATAAAAATTAATATATAGGTTATTTAAAAAAAATATATAATTTATACAAATTACGTAAATTCAAAATATTATTTAAATAACCTACAAAAATTTTAAAAAAATATTTCTATTTATAATTAAAATAACAATTGTATTATTTATATAAAAATTTCAAAATTTATTACTGTTTATAATTCAATAAAAATTTTATTATTTATATATAAAAATAATTTTCATCATTTTATAAATTACATAAAATAATTTTTATAAATAACATACATATTAATTTATGTAATTTTCTTGATTTATATAATTGATATTAAAAAATTATTTACTATATAATTTTTTATAATAAAAACAAAAATATTAACATGTAAGTTTTCTAAAAAATTAAGTATTAAAATTTTATCAATTTATACTATTAAAATAAAAAATTTACATATAAAATAAAATTAAGTAATTTTGTATAATTTATATATTAATTGATACAATTATATTAATTTATGTAATTAGAGTAAAAATAATTTATATATTAAATCAATTTATAAAATAATTTATTTAAACAATTTATATATTAATTTATGAAATTTAATTATAAATTGGCAAAATAAAAATAAAATATAAAAATATATAAAATGATGTAATATAAAAATAAAAAAGATTTATATAATTTTTTATAGTTAAAAAAATAATAACTCTTGACTAATGATAAATACAAAATAATGTTTATAAAGTTAATTAAACAAAATAAGTATTTAATAGTTTATTATTTTATCTTTAAATAAAATATCATTATTTCAGTTTCTATCAAGATCTTTTTCTATTTTCACTTTATTTAATTTTTTGTTACATAAGCAACATGTTAATGGACTACATAAGTGTCATGTTAGCATTATTAATTATATTAAAGTTAACGTTTAACTTTAGATTATCAACTAACAATTAACTTAAAAGAAAGATCAAAGTTATTTATTATGAAAAATAAAATGACTGAATGTCTTTATTTAGAAATTAGAAATCAAAATTACAATTTATTGTACTGTAGCTTATCCATTATCCACAATGACCACACCCTTTTATGGGTTGAGGGTCCAATGAATTGAAAAATCTCCCAATTTACCCAAACATAAGGAGAGATTTTTATCCCAATAATACAAAAAATAAATAAAAAATTACTCAAATAGTACAACGCAAATATTATTTATCCAAATGATACATTTTATTGTGCAAGATACCGATTTTACATGGTGTTTTTTTATTCTTAGTTAACCGTTTTTGGGGAATCAATTTCTTAGCTCATTTTTTTAATAAAAAATTGATAATTTTTTTTTGTTTTTAATTGTTTTTGTTTTTTTTGTAATTATTTTTTATGTCTTTTATTAGTTATTCCTTTGTATTTTTTATGTCTTTCTAAAAAAACAAAATTGTTGATAAAATATGTATTTACCCCAAAAATTTACTTGAACTAAAAAATGATTTAAGTTAACATGAATTAGAATATAATTACAAAATATACAATACTTTGTTTTTAATTGTTTTTGTTTTTGTTACTAATTATTTTTTATATCTTTTATTAGTTATTCCTTTGTATTTTTTATGTCTTTCTAAAAAAATAAAATTAATTTGTTAATAACATTTGTATTTAACCCACAAATTTACTTGAACTGAAAAAGGATTTAAGTTAGCATGGATTAGAATAGAATTTACAAACAATACAACAATTTACACATATGAGAGCATTTGTTATTTTAGTGACCTGGGTTGCGATACATGAAACATCTTTTTGATTTTCTTGGTTCTCTTATATCCATTTTGGTGTGTATAAGAGAGGATATTGGACGATCTTTGAAATTTCTTAACATTTTTTGGTCAGGCCACATTGGTGGTTTGTGACACTGTGGCCAATACGTTTTATTGCGCAATTCGACAAACAATCTATGTACATATTTGAGACATTTTTCAATGTGTACACACGATCTATGTAAGTCTTATACCCTGGTGAACGTGCTTACAAGCAATAACAACATACGAACAAGGCATGTGTACCTTTTGGAATTTACCACAATCACATCACCTTTGATCTAACCTAACCATGAAATTTCTAACTGCTTTCACCTCTCTTGGGTTAACTGTCTCTTGCATTAAGAATCGTGCATCACACCGATCAAACTCAAGAACATAGTGAGAGTTGACCTTCCTTTGCATGTCTTCCATAGCCTTGTGTTAGTATTTTTGTATAAACATGGTTAGATATAATCATTGCTTCGACTTCTATCCCTCTTTGGTTGAATAGACACATTTGATAAGTCCGTTTGACCAACACACTTATTGGAAGATTTCTTATTTTCTTGAGTACCGAGTTGATTGACTCAGTTAGATTGGTGATCACGTGTTCCCATTGTCGGCCTTCATCCCATACAAGAGTCCTTTTTTCTTGCGAAATTTGGTTAAGCCAATCAATGGCTCGTTTACTATCTCTTCCTCCCTCAAATTGTTGTAGTAGTAATTGAAAGCAGGCCTTGTCATTGCATATGCTAAGTAGTTAAAAACATATAATTTCAATATTATGAATAATACAAAATTAAGTGATATTTATTATGAAGAGGAAAAAATTTAATACTCACCATATTAATAATCAGTTTTTTTATGTCATTATTTTATTACTCCCTCATGTAATTTTGTGCAATGTATTGAATGTAGAACACAAGCACATAATTCTTTGGCATCCACCCACTATCCCATCTTGAGTAAACACTTTTGATTGACTCGTCCCTATTTGAAATCAAACAGAGAACATTTTGTGGTACAACACGTTTTTTCAAATGGCAGAGGAAGAATAATCAAACTTTTGTTGTTTCACCCTCGACAATGACAAAGGTTATTATTGTGAGGATTTTATTGTTCTCATCTTTTTACAACTTCTACAAGGAGAGTCACTTTGTACTTTCCATACAACCGATTTGATAACTCAGATATTGTTATTTGTATTATTAATTTAATTTAATATCATTGAAATCAAATTTATACCATTGTTGAATTAACTATCGACAAAATATTACATATAATCATAGATGTTGTTATAATTGGAATGGATAATTTTTGTTTCAATAAAAAATCAATATTATTTGGTTGTGTATCAAGTTTATATTCTTATCTCATTAAGAAAAAAAAATCATTTCAGATTCAAATATTCATAAATTAATAGTTAATGGTTGTGAATTGTCTTGATAAAAAGTAGGGAAATAATTATGTATTATAAAATAATAATAAAGATTTAGTAATTTTACTTATATAATTTTGTTGTAGATCAAAATTTTCCTTTTTTA
>PYAF01004555.1:49379-81160 GCA_007407185.1 Glycine tomentella | reverse complement strand
AAATAAAAATTATTTTTCTTTACAATTTTTATGTTTTTATCATTTTTTGTTTAATGAAAAAATATTTAAGTAAAAATAAAAATGTGTTAATTCATTAAAATAAATAGTTTCAAATTTAAAAATTGAAAGATAATTCGTAGTTTAATAATAATTAAGAAAATAAGTATCTAATTTGGTGTTATTAAGAATGTTAAAATAAGCAAAATTATTTTTAAACTAAATAAAAGATAAAAAGAAATTTCAAATTATTTTGTGAAAATAAAATTGAAAAAAAAAGTTTCAAGTAACTTATTTTCGTAACTTATTTGAAGTAGTTTGTGAAAATAAACTATTAAAATAAAATTGGATAGCAAACAAGTTTATTTTGAGAATCAATTTATTAGTTGTAAAATCATCACACTTTTTACGCATTCTAATGCTAAATCGTGACATGTTTGGACCAAAATGTTTATTAACCCTTGAAACTAATTATTTTCTCATTCATATACTCCACCGCGCATTTCGCCAAAGCAAACGCACTTACTCGTACTATTAAGCACGGTTCATTTGAAAATTCTGCTGGCGCTCTCGCGCTCACGTTTGTTTGTTTCTCGTTTTCGCAATCTCGATCTTTTCTCTCTGGTTTGTCTCTACTCCTTTCTAGGGTTTGCTTCTTAGGTTTGCTTCTTTTGTGTTTGTGTTATATCCTTTTCTGTTTATGCACTGAATTGTTAGTTCTGTGTTGGACTGCTGGGTGTTATTGATTTGTTGGGTGATTGTGTGATTGAGTATTGCCCTTCAAAGTGATTTGCTCCGGAGATCAGAGGATTAGAAGAAAATTAGGAAAAAAGTGTATCTTTTATTTGGGCACATGTTTAATAGGTATCATTAAGTATATTTGATTCCTGAATACGCATATCTCACAATTAACTTGGCTGGAAAACTAAAATTTAATGCCGTACTCTTAAAGATTGGGAAATTACAATTAGAAAGGGTTTTGTTTGTATATCTATGTTTCAATTACAGTAAGCGCACCAAATTGTGAAATTAAAAATTTGTGTATGCATTTTGCTTCTGCAAGTGAAGAAACATGTATTCGAGTCCAAGCCAGTTTGACGGCAATGCAGCCTTCTCCGGTGGTGGATTCATGCCTTCTCAGACCACCCAGGGCCCTGACTCTTCATTCGTTCCCTCCAAGGTCCCTTCTCCCTCTTTTTCCTTTTCATAATAATCACAACCACATTCAACACTAATTAACCCCCATTGTTTTGCTCTTCTTTCAATTGCAAGTGTTTTGAGAAAATAAGATGGAACCAATGTGTGGTTTTAAGTTCTATTTTTTTGTTTTGTTTGTAGAATCGTGACGCTCAGTCCTTGCTTCCACTGACAGTGAAGCAGATATACGATGCCTCTCAGTCAAGTGATGATAAAATCAATTTGATCGTTGACGGTGTGGACGTTACCAATGTGCGTTCTCCTTGCATCTTGGTTTGTATATTTGGGTAGGGTTTTGTGGGTTCTCTTGTCCTAACAATTTGAGTCCAGGTCACTCTTGTAGGAAGGGTGTCCAACAAAGCTGGACGAATTACTGATGTTACTTTTGTGCTTGATGATGGTACAGGAAGGATTGAGTGTAATAAATGGTAATTGTTAAATTTTTCTTATCTTTTCTGCATTATTATTTTGTTTTATACCATTTGCTATTGGCAGTTATGTCTGATGACTTCTTGTTTACGTGCAGGCTTCATGAAGCTGTTGATACAAATGAAGCAGAGGCTATCTTGTATGCTATATTGCATTTCCTGCACAGATTTCCATTTTTTTATTTAGGCTAGTTTGAATAAAATTCTCAATAAATATACATAGAAAAAGAAATTAAGAAGGTAAAATGAACTAATCTTCTTGCTTAAGTTAAAATTAGCTTATGCATAAGTTAATGTATCAAAGTTCTTTTGTTTAAATTTTCCAAAAACAAATTTTAATGCACACAGAAGTTAATTTTAACTCATAAAAGAAGCTAAATTCATTTTACTTTCTTATTTTATTCTCTTATAGGTGTTTATTGAAAAGTTTATTCAGACAGAACCTTAATATATTTACTTGATTGATAATGGTTTTAAACCCTTTCCCTGTTTTTTCAACAGATTCTTCTTCTAAATACTATATGTTTTTATTTGATTAATTCTGAAAGGAAATGAATTGTTTTGAAATGCATGTTACTGTTGAAATATTTTTTTTCTCATAAAATAAAAAGATACATACATAGATATGGTAATTTTATTTATTTTTCTGCAGGAAAATAAGCAGATACAGACACAACTTATCACTTTCTCATGTTTTGTAGTGTTGTTGTTTGTTGCCACGTGTATTTTCTTCAGACAATTTATTTCATATACTATATACTAATATTCTAGTTTCATTATTAGGGAAGGAATGTACGCGAGGCTCCATGGACAATTGAAACATTTTCAGGGTAAAAGGACCTTAAATGTTTTCTCTTTTAGGTATGATATATATACCTTTTGCTTTTTTATTTATTTATTATTTTAGTTGTTCAATGTTTTAAATTGTCACAACTATTACCAAGGCCAGTTATCTTCTTGTCCCAGTGATTAGTGAATGGCGGGGCAAAGCCTATTTTTTTTTTCATACAGTTCAATATTTTACCTCACCCTGTTGTTTCATTTTCAGGCCTGTGACTGACTTTAATGAGATTGCTAGTCATTTCAGTGATTGCATATATGTGCATCTCTACAACTCCAAATTAAGGGTATTAAAAACTGTAAACTGTGTTTGAATTATTTGATTGATATGATGCACATATATGGTTATAAATTTTAATATGTCTATACCATACTCTTATGTTTCATGTGGTAACATCTTCAGACTAGTGTCCCGAATCAGCAGCATTCCTCATCAATTCCTCCCACAATAGGTTATCAAGCTCAAGTTGTTCCACCAACAACTCAGGTAAGAAAGTGAACCATGCTTTTCTGTTTTTGCTTCATTTTTATTTAATGTTCTCATTGGTTTGCTACTTGTTATTTGCAGTTCTCTGATCAACATATCAATGGTCAGAAGGGTGTTACTGTTGAAGCCATGGTCTTAGATTTTTTGCATCATCCCGCAAACAGGTATTTTATTTAATGTTGCCAATTTGGCTCTTGTTTATCATGTAACTAACTGCATTCTTGGTGCCTTTGTTTTTTTTTTTTTTTTTTTTTTTTTTTTTTTTTTTTTTTTTTTTTTTTTTTTTTTTTTTTTTTTTTTTTTTTTTTTTTTTTTTTTTTTTTTTTTTTTTTTTTTTTTTTTTTTTTTTTTTTTTTTTTTTTTTTTTTTTTTTTTTTTTTTTTTTTTTTTTTTTTTTTTTTTTTTTTTTTTTTTTTTTTTTTTTTTTTTTTTTTTTTTTTTTTTTTTTTTTTTTTTTTTTTTTTTTTTTTTTTTTTTTTTTTTTTTTTTTTTTTTTTTTTTTTTTTTTTTTTTTTTTTTTTTTTTTTTTTTTTTTTTTTTTTTTTTTTTTTTTTTTTTTTTTTTTTTTTTTTTTTTTTTTTTTTTTTTTTTTTTTTTTTTTTAATATTGGTTTATCCATGTTATTTTATTATATGGATGCCTGTCCACAAATACCTTTATTGAATATTACAAAACTTTTGCATTGTTTGCTGTAGAAGTGGAATAAAGAATTTTCTAGTAGTTCAATTATATGGAGTATGGTTGTACACTGATTTTTTAAAAGCTAAATTACTCTTTTGATTCTTTTAGTTTTTAATTTGTTCAGCTTGGTCTCTATTATTGTGTGACTGTGTGTTTGGTAAACAGTTGATATCAACTGAAACAGGCATTCTCTAGATGACACACAAGAGTTCCTTCTTCATTTTGTGCCTGAGAATGTGTGGATGTTTTTTGGATTTCAAATGGAAATCCAAACACTAAAATGTTCAATGTGGTCCTCTAATTGTCAAAATATATTCAATGTGGTCCTTTCCATCTGTTTTCTCACTATCAACCTTAGCTTGGCTGTGATGCGTCCATTTTTCACTAGATTAGGTTAACGTCGTCAATGAGAACAAATGGAAAGGACCATGTTGCATATATTTTGGTAATTAAGGGACTATATTGAACATTTTAATTATGGAAGTACCAAGTTGATCAAATTAAAAAAATAGAGGGGCCAAAATAATAATTTAGCCTATTTTTTATTATTAATCTAAGCCTTGTTTGGGGTGGTTTTGAGTTTCCCGTTTTTGGTTTTGAAATGTAATTTCGAAAACAAAACGTGTTTGGATAAAATGGAGCTGAGTTGGTTTTGTGATTATTGTTTTTAGTTTTACCCTAACCCCTCACACTTCTCCCATCACGGTCATCTCTATCTTGTACTCTCACTCTCCTACCATCTTCTCACCTGCTTGTGGGTGGAACCTGTGCCTGTGGCTTCACCGTCTCGTTCTGCTTGTGGCTGAAATTGTTTGGTGTTTCTGGGATGCTTCTTTTTTTTTTTTTATATAAATTTTATTTTCAGTGCTTGTCCTATTTTCGTTTGGCTTTATCATCTTTATTCTCTGTTTACCTTGTTTTCCTATTTCCCTTTTCATTTTTATTTTCATGCTTTCAATTAGAGCTTTGAATCTTGGTCGGTGGTTGTGATTTTAACTCCCATATAATTTCGTGACAAATAAAACGACACCTTTTTTTTCAATTTTGACACTACCATGGTAATTCTCGAATGCATTCCCGCTGGACCCTTTTCCTTAATAAAACAGCACTTATATTACTATAAACTCAAATAATTAATTCTCAATTAGCTCACCGTGTTCCCTTTTGGCCAAAGGTGTGTCTGTAAAATTTTGAGAAAGCCAATTAGGATAATGCAGGAAATTTTCAGTTTTTTCTTTTTCTCGGAATGGGGGTTGCTTTGAGGGTCTGGGTATGAGCTAATAGGGGAATATCCTATCTATTTTATTATATGTCTTTGTAGTGTGTGATTTAATGTACAGGGAAATTTGGAAGTTACCTATGCAGTTTGGTGCCTATTTTTCTATGGCTTACAGAGGTTGCAATATACACGTTGCAAGATATGTCTTCATAGTTTATGTTAAAAGATATGTTTCTAGTCTAGAAGTAAAGTGCAACATAGTTAGCATTTGTTGGTCTTTGGTATACTGGCTGTTTTGGGTTTGATAGGAAAAGTATGTTAAACTTCAGTTTGATGTTTTTTCTTCTTGGGGTGACATTTGTGACAGCCCCTAGCACTTTTTGGCTTAGAGTAGTGCTATGGCAATCGAGATGGTCCGCTGTTTTGCTTTGTGCTGAAAAATTGCTTGAAAGTCCTTGCATATGTCCTCAAGTTGTCTTTGAGTTCAAAGTTGAATGTATGCTTGTTAATCTTTGTGTAGAATGCATGATAAATACGAACATATATTATGCACTCCTATGTTCTCTACATGCTATCCACTTGAGATTTTTGTTGGTTAATAAATTTCTGATATTTTTTCCTTAAATCCTTAACATTATTTCTAATTCTTTTTTTATATTATTTTTTATCAGGTTTAATTATTTGTGTCAATATTTTTTTATATTGCATGATTTCATAATGGAACAAGATAAGATAGAATATTTGACTTATTTTATCTATTTTCAATTTGCAACCCTTTTGAAAAAACTAAACCAAAATAAATTGAGATTGAAAACTAACAAAAACTGGTTTTGATTTTTAAAAATGTCAAAACTAAAAACGAAAAACCATCCCGAACGGGGCCCTACTGATTGAAAATGCATGTTAAGGAACGGTCTGTTTCTACTTTATAGTGATTAACTGATTATACACGGCACAAGTTGGTAAACTGCCATCTTGAGCCTATGTGAATGAGCAAGTTTCGTGGCATGTTTTTTGTTGGTATCCATGAGTTTCAACTGGGGCTGGATAATGTATCCTTATATATGCTTTCTCTTATTACGGCCAAAAATAAAAATCCAATAATGTCGGATGTTCTATGTTAATTTCCTCTGTTTTTAAAATTAGATCGAGGGTTATTTGTGATTGTAATGTCTCTACCTAATTCAAAGTAGAAAGCTTTTGTTTTCCAATTCCTGCTGTTTTTTCCCCTCCCTTTTATTAAAAAGTTGGTTGTTTGGGGATCCCAGCCTAAATTTAGAAAAAGCTTCTTTTTTTCTTCTAAAAATAAGTTATCTTTATGAAGCTGGAAAATTTGTTGCTTACGATTATTTCACAACAGTTTTTTTTTTTTTTTTTCCTTTCAGCTGTTTTTATATTCTTTTATCATGTAAAGGCTTATTTTTTCTTGCATCCAACAAAATTAATTATCTTCAAACCAATTTTCAGCAAACTTACCAATCAAAAACTGATTCTGACTATGTTCGATTATAACAATAATTGATTATACATATAATCAATTATTGAAATAATCTAATTTTCTCAGTTGTTGGTTATACTCTATGGTAGTAAATGTTGGGCTTAAAAGAGTCAAATGAGAGAAAAATGAGAGAAAAAGGTGGAAGTAGCAAAATGAAAATGATAAAAGAGATTGTTGGCCACATAAAAAAGGACAAGATACAAAATGATTGTGTATGACAGTATGAGGAGATATTGTTGTGACATCAAATAAGATATCATAGAAATTCGATAAAGTGACTTGGATAAATACAAAAAGTGTCATTGAAAGCACTAGTGAGGAATAGTAAATTGCATGAATTTTAGTCTTATAAAAGAAAGGAAGAGCGAAGACCAAAGATTAACATTGGAGAGGGAGTTGTAAAAAACCATTGCACGAGCTTAATTATAATAAAGTTTGTACTTATTTGTTTTTTTAGATGCATGTGTTGATTATTGTTTGGTATTCATAACATTCTGAAATTGATGTTTCAGCTCAAGGAATGAGGGAGTCCATCGTGATCATATTGCACAACATCTTGGAATTTCTTTGGATAAGCTCATGTCTCTCTCTTCTCTCTCTTTAAAATACTATCCAAATTTTGTTGACTCTGATTGAATTCCAACTCTGCAGGCTGGCTGTTAAAAATCTTATTGATGAAGGTGCCGTTTATGAAACCATAGGTGATCACTATAAGTCTATCATCAATGGTTGATACCTTGTTGGATAAGGACAACGATTTTGTTAAGAGTATGCCAACTCTGCGTATGCCTTCTAGTGATGTTACACAAGCAACACAACAGTTCTACTAGATTTTGGTCGACTTATTTTTCTACTATATGTTAATAGTATGAACCGGTAATATGTAACAAAATATATATAACATCATATGGAATGTATCCGTTGTGCGAAGCGTTTTTGTCTTATTGATGAACCAGTTTCAATGGGTGGTCGATACTATAGTCAGTTACTATAGTCAGTGTAGTGGTACGTGCTTGTAATGAGCAAGGATGCCTTACATAATGTTTGGTAGAGGGAAATACACAAGAAGGAATGAGAGGAATTTTCTTAAACTACTATTGTTTGATTCAAATTTTAGCAGGAGTAAAATTTAGGAGTGCAAAATCTCTCTCTATCTTAAATTAAATTTTGTCCTTTCCTCTCCTCCATTAAAATCTCTCTTTTCTCCTTTCCTCTTTTAAATCAAATAGTTCATTAGAGGGTGAGTAGTTAATGGGCTTCATTGCAAAATGTTACTCAAGAATGTTTTGTTAAGATCCGTATATGGGCCGAGTATTGGGCCCTTCTTGACACAACTATGGTTTTCAGATAGGATGTGTTTAGCCTTTTAGCAAAGCCTTGAAGCATTCACACTGGTATGAAAACATAGATAGTTATTACTTAAGGTCATTCCCGGGAGACGCAACTATATAAACTCATTTCATAAATATACTTTTGAAGTGTATAAAATAAGAGTAAACACAGAAGGCACAGGACACTGGTCCTGGGGGAGTGGTATCTGTGATGCTCAAAGACATTATCAAGGAGAAAAGTAATAAAGTAGAATATTAAGCTGAGAATCCGAAGTTAGACACTGCAGAAGTTGTGAATGTAAATCATTATAATAGAATGATATATAATTAGAAAGTGGAAGTGGCAGATGAAAATGGCACTAGCATCACGTGTGCTTCACTCCAGCACAAATTCCACCGCCCTCTTCATATTGTGCCTGAAATGGCACGTGGAGACAGAGCTCTTGTTGTCAAGTCACGTGCTTTGATGGTGGATCATTTTTTTTTATAGACGGTAGACCTCTCAAGACGCCACGTGCAATATCATCTTGTACGTTTGACCTCACGTGGATGCACCGTTTTCACTCTAACTCCTTAATTATTGCTTTTAGTTTTTTTAGTATTGTCTAAATACGGATAATACTCATGCTGAATCCGAGTATATGTATAATACATTCTAGAATAAAATTAGAAAAAACGCCAAAAGAAAATATTATGTTGGCTTAAAAAATGGGGAGCTAACTAACAACCCTCTTGAAATATAATCATATTCAACCACACGTATTGTGGATCCTTAGTTGGACCCACATTTATGTCTCAAATCATGTAGGATCAGTCAGAGGACCTTTCTCCAAATCGAGAATGTAAGAAGAAGAATTTAAGGAGCACAACTAAAATCAAAGAGAATTTGGAGACTAGAATACAAATAAGAGGAGGAGAAGATGATGATGAAATAATAATAATAGTAATAGTAATAAAATACAAATTAAGATATAGCAGCGAACGTGAGGAATGATTCGTTTCTCTGACCCCAAACTACACTCTGCAATGGCTTTCTACAACAAAGTTTGACTGTTTTGGCAAAGTATTCGGCCTTGAATTAAAGAAATTGGCTTTTAGTAGCCAGCTGCCCCCATTTCTTACTTTATGTTACAAAATCTGTATGTTAGTGGGTGTTTTTTTTTTAAGTCCACAATTATTAGTTTAAGTTTTAAACTCGTCCTTTTTTTTCTTTCTTTTTACTACAGATTTGAAAGGAATAATAATCAAGCCTCAAATGCGAACACACTCCCACTCCCGCCGAACTCTCTGCCAATCTAAAACACCCTTTACTCTTTCTTTATTCCTTACACAAGTAACTTCATCACTATGTAACCTTTTTGTGTTTGTTTTTTTAGGCTTTTTTTTTTTTTTTTTTTTTTTTTTTTTTTTTTTTTTTTTTTTTTTTTTTTTTTTTTTTTTTTTTTTTTTTTTTTTTTTTTTTTTTTTTTTTTTTTTTTTTTCCTTTCTGCATTCTGATTGCTTAATGTAAAAGCATTTTTAACTCTTATATCCGTGTTTTGAGGACTTGCCTGTCTGCTGCCCACATTTTTAGCAAATTCAATTGTATTTCACCACCTAATCTCTACTCCAATGTTTCTCACCGTCTCTTTTGTCTTTTTGCTCACATGTGCAATGTGAATGTGAGCTTTGCTTGGCTTGCAATCTGGCTTGGTGATTGGTGCTGCAGTTGAGTCACTATTATAAGACATTTTTTTTTTATCAAAATTGAGACAAGTGTCCCCATGCTCCGGGGTCAAAGTGTCCTTTCGGGGGCAAGCCACCATATTTCTTGCCTAATCCTGCTTCACTTATTTTATAATTGCGATCAACCCATATCATCTTATACACTAATGTGACAAATATCAACACTGCTATTTTAATCTCAATTTTCATCACTCACCCCATCCCTTGGCCTTGTCCAAGTGGCATTTATGTCATCATTAAATGCATGCCAAAATAGTCATATATGACACCACTGAAAGGTGATTTGCCTGAATAGTTTTGCTTAGTTAATTAATGATGACATGCAGTTGCCTTTTTTGTCTCTAATTTCCACTTATAATAGTTGTTTTATTCTATCATAGTAATATTTTTGTTTTTAACGTAAATTCTCGCAAACAATACTGTGAAATTAACCTTCACATCAGGGGTAGTAGTCAAGTAAAATCCCTTCCCATAACAGTGACTCTAAGATTCAAAATTCTGACAATATTGATGAAGTTTGCCAGATTCAATCATTGTACGTAATTTGATTCATTTCTATATTAACATTTAGGTTTACCAATTACAAATTGCAAAAATTTGATGAAGATAATTTATTTTATAATTTAGAATCTTGAGTTGTAAATAAGATAAAAATAAAATAAAAAATTGCCATTCCCGATCGACTGTGTTAAAATTTAGACACAGTACAAGGTCCCTTATGAGGAGGGTTTTCTCTTAACTTTTTGAAACTTACAATAAAGGTACGTACGAAATTGAACTTGTAAGATAAATAAATAACTAAATTATTTACCATTCATTCCTATCAACTTTTGAAAGCTGGTGTGGTAGATTACAAATTCTCTCTAGTTCTCAGGCTTATCGTGGATTGAGAAAAATAGAAGACAGGTTCGATACAAAGAAAACTAGATGATTAAGCTAGGTTTTATGTTTGGTTGAAATTAAAAAAGAAACAAAGAAAAAAATGTGGTGTGATGATTGTGATCTATGTAAAAAAAAAAATTCTCTTCTGTTAAAAAAAATAGAGACGGAAATTTGTTTCAAAAAACAAATTCACGGTATTTGTTCATATGCTGATTCTACTAGCTTGCGCATCATTATATCAAAATGATGTAAAAATCATTCAATATAAATACATTTTTTTAATCAAACAATAGGAAATTAATGTTTATCATTCAAAGTATATTAATTGACATGAGATTATTCTAATTTAATTTAATCAATGAGAGTTTTACTGTCTAATATAACCTTATTTGACTTAGAACAATATTATTTTCAGTACAAGATCCTCATAATTTGTAAAAAACATAAAAATTATAATTTTTATTTTTCTTTTCCCTTTAATTTCTAAACATACAAACCTAAGCAGCCACGGATAGGTGCTAATTAAAATATCCCACATTAATATTTTTATAAAATTTAAGACAACCATCCCCTTTTTGAGTTAATTTTTGTTAGTCAGATAGATTCTTTTAGATTTTTAATATGATATATCAGATGCTACCTGATGACTATCACAAAAAAAAAAAAAAAAAGATGCTACCTATAATGACTAATGAAGCTTTAATTTGGTTTGGTGAAAATGTGGAAATTCGATCTGCCTGATAGAAAAGGAGGAAGCAGGTGTCTGGATGCATTGTTTTGTTTGGTTCTTCAGCCTCTTGGTGAACTGTATAAGCGTGATTGAATAGTGTGTGACGTGTGAGATCAATGCAAACATATTTGCGCGGGAAGGGAATGCTACTACTGGCTGCATGCAGTCAATTAAATTTATAAAGATAACAGTATTTAACATGATATCTCTTGTTAAGAACTTCTCTTATTCATGATTTGATTTCTCTCCCCCTTACAAAAGCTAGGTGTGTTTGAAAATACCCTTTGATCTATATATGTTAAATATAAGTTTTATATTTTTCAATGTATAAACAGAAAAGCAAGGTGACTAGGTGAGTGTTAGATTCCACATTGATAGTGAGTTTGGTTAAGCTAACTGATATACAAACACACACCACAAAATATATAAAATAATTGCAGACTTGTTTAAAATGGTTATATTATATTAATTCATATATATTTTTGTCCACCTTACTATTGCACCTTGAGAAACATGGCCAATAAGTTCCAGTTCCAGCATGATCCTGTCGGTACATATCGAGTCTTTCTTGTCATTCGTTTACTTGTTTCTTAGCGGAGAGGAATTATTGTTTACACAATTGAGGAATATATCTTTAGGTGGAGACGGAAAAGCCTCTCACGTAATTTTGATTAGACAATAATGTCCATTAACTATTAAAATTCACACCACGCATCCAATAATGGAAAGCATCCTTCAGCTTATCCAATAATGGTACAGAGGGTGTGCCTCAACACGTGCAATTTGATGCCATAATACTTCATATTCACACAACTAATAATGCAAAGATTACATGAATTGAAAGGCAAGGTGATGATAAACGAATTACGCTATTAAAACATTAATTTGAAAAACAACTCATATATCTATCTAACACTCACGCACGCATGTAGGAATTTTTTTTTTTTTTTCTTGACAAAATAGGAATGGTTAGGATACAGATAAAATCATTTGAAATTTATTCTTAAAACCAGACATATCTAAAATATTTGCTACCATTTAAATTATTATGTGAAATCAGAAGAAAAAGACAAACGGACAACCTATTGTGGTGCCCGGCCGGTGTTGATTTCCTGATCCATGTCTTCTTTTGTTAATTTTTTTTTATCGGCACTTCTTTTGTTTATTTATATTTCACTTATTACCATGTACATTTTTTTTTAATTTTCATTATGAAATATTTTCATTTTATAAGTTCGACTCATTACACTACTAAAAGTTAATGAATTATTGAACAAATATAATAACAAAATATATTTTTCATGAAAATGAGTCTAATGAACTAGTGAAAGAGAATTTAATATTAAATTTTAATTTTTTTTTATTGTTGGTTGAATTCACTTTTCATTATATTTATTGTTTTTTTTTAATTCAAACATCAGTGGGTTCTATAAATATGATGTTCATATATATTGAGAAAATATACAATAAGGTCTTAAGAAAAGTTTTATGATAGACTTGATTTTGAGAAGAAAAAAAATATCATTAAAGTATGTAAATGCAATTAAAGATATATACGATGTTGCTACCATATGTGTGAAAGTTTGTATTGGAACATCAAATTATTTTCCTATCACAGTATGTGTACACCAAAGTTCGACTCTTAGTCTTTATCTCTTTGTCATAGTGATGGATGAACTAACAAAAGATATTTAAAATGAAGTGACAAGGTGTATTTTTTTTGCAGATGATATTGTGCTTACCGATAAGACAAAAGATGGTGTTAATAGGAAACTTGAATTGTGAAGAAGCAATTTGGAGTCTAAATGATTTATGTTAAGCCAGAACAAGATTGAGTATATGAAGTGTAAGTTTTCGCTGGTAAGAGATAGTGATTAAGACCCCGTACATCTACTTGGTCAAGAGGTAACCAAGAAAAATGCTTTTAGATACCTGATATCAATTGTGCAAAAAAGTGAAGAGATTGATAAGGATGTAAATCATAGAATCAAAGTAGGATGGATGAAATTGTGGAGTGCATCTGGATTTTTGTGCGATCGCAAATTTTTCCTTAAGTTAAAAGGAAAATTCTATATAACAACTATAAGACCTGCAATGTTATATGGAGTTGAATGTTGACCAGCACATAGACAACATGAAAATAAAATAGGGTAACATAAATGAGGATGTTAAGGTCAATGTGTAGTTATACAATGATGAATAAGATAAGAAATGAAGATATTCGACAAAAAATAGCAGTAGTACCAGTGAATGCAAAGATGATGGAACATAGATTGGAGTGAATTAGGTACTTAATGAGACGATTCCTGGATGTTCCGGTAAGAACAAAATTTAAGAACTTGACACAAAGAAAGGTATAGGTAGATCAAAACTTACCTAAAAAAATGTAGTTTAACAAGATTCACTGGAGTGAGATATATATTGACAGACGATATATCTTAGGATGAAATGGAGAAAACTATAAACTTGGTAGATGTGTTGTTATCTCTATGTTTCATATGATTTATTTTTAGTCATTTTCCTCTTCATCTTCTCACTCATTCTTTCCCCCTTCTTTTCCTTTATCTTATTTTTCCTTTCTCTTCCCTTTCCCCTTTGACTTTTTTTCTCTCAATCTCATCGTATCTATCATTGAATTCATCTAACACTGATCCTAATTAATTTAGATTAAAGATGTTCTTGATGTTGATGCTAAAACATAAGTGGGTTCTATATATTTCATATAAATGAATCTAATAAAACAATTTTCTTTTGTCTCAAATGAGTCAAACAAACATTTAAAATTGCATCCCAAAATAAAAATTGATCATTTTTCAAAATGATAATTTTAACTTATTTTAAAAATATAAAAGACTAAATTGAAACTAAGTAATTTAACCTTTAAAAAAAGAAAAAATAATGTTAGCTTTAACTTTGAAGATGACAAATGAATAAAAATAATAATCATTCAAAAATTTGATAATTAAAAAGGAATAGCCGGAATATTTTATTTTTTAAAATTGTATTTATCATCCAATTAACTTAGACTTGTTTGATTCAGACTATATGTATTATGAGTGATAAAATACTCAAACTTGCCAGTTAACTTATGCGTTCAGTGGTCTAGTAGACTTCTTTTTCAATGATGAAATTAAAATGAATTTTTACTTGATGATAAATAGTGAATTAAAAGTATCAATGTTAATTTACAAATACAGTAATTTCCATATAATTTCTTACGCATGCTTCCAGAAACCATACAAGTTCCATGAAACATGTTTCCGTATTTATTTTGACATATGCCATTTATTTAATGGCAATAAAGGGTGATATTATTGTCCTAGGTCCATGGCCGTAGTTATGATATATGAATGCCCACTGGTGGCCATACCTTAGCATTGACGGAGCAGCCAGCCTCTGCCACTTCTTTTTAAGAAAATTCTTAATAATAAACTTTTAATTTTAAATTATATTTTTGGAACACAGTTTTCATTTTTGCTTGGAATTTTTTCATTCAATAAGCTCCATTTAAAATTTCATTATTTTTAATAAATATTAATCAATAAAAAATTGTTAAAAACTATACTGAGGACACTCCTCAAATTTTAAAAAGAAGAAACCAAGCTACCACCAGTCTATATCTTCTCCCGCATGCACGTAAGGATGTGTCTAACAAAAAATGTTTTCATATAACGATAACAGAAATGATTCTTAAATATAGTATTACTTTTTTTTATCGATAAACACTAATGATTAATTATTAATTTTTTTAATTCGAATGTTGATTTTTCTAATCACTAAATCAATTATATATCTTCTACTTCATGTATGTTTATTGTAATAACTAAAATTTATAAATAATTAAATATTTTAAACACAAATTTTTATTTTAAATATATGATAAATAATTTAAATATGATGTAGGATTATTTTAATTATTTATATTTTAAAATTTCCAAAATATTAAATTGAATATAAAAAAATATTATTATTAAAATAGTACATTATTCAATGTTTTATAATTTTAATCATAAATTTTTATATTTTAATATGATACATTTAAGTGAAAATTAACATGCATTTTTTATTTACAAATAAAATAAAAACTTATATATAGAGAGAGTCAGAGAAAGAATTTAAAAAGATTGCGACATGGCATCCTGAAATCCTTTTGACACGTGTCAAAATTTGCTTAACTAAATCATTAAAATATTGAGTACGTGTCCATAGAGTTACATGCACATCGCACGCAGGCTGTACCAAATCCGGTGGTCTCCCAATAATAATAATAAGTTTAAAAAAAGCATGTGTTGGTTTAATTACACGACAAAATCAATTATTTTCTTTGTAAGTTCTAAAACCATATTTATGCGTAAAATTAATTAAACTTATATTTTAGTCATTTTAATAGTTTAAAATTAATTTTTATTATAATTTACTTTATCTTCTTTCATAAATACTTAGTAGTAAATTAGAATTAACTATTCTCTCGCATTCAATTTCAATTAAATTATCTTCTCTGCAGTAAAGATGAACTACACTTTTCTCTAATGCAAATACTATTTGTTTTATATATATATTCTCCTTATCTCCTAATTAAAATATTTTACATATTTTACCATTCAAATTAATTTGTGTCTTTCGTGTCCGATTTTATAAGGATTTCCTCTGAATTCTTGGAAACAAAATAGTTTTACTTTTTCTAAAATTATTGTTATCTCTTTTAACCTGTATACTAACTAATATTTCTTTATCTCTTATCTAATTTGAATTCTTTTATTTCCTACCTTATTTAATCTATCCTGCCACTTTCATCTCCACTGTTGTGATGATAAATTATCACTAATTTCTCCGAGATAATAATTTATTATCTGTCTTTCTCCTATCAACTAATGTAGCGACAAAGATGAAATATAAATTTTTTTTATGATCTAAAAATCAAAATAAAATTATTAAGTATCAAATACAAAATTTGAAAAATTTTAAGGACAAAAATATATTTAAGTTTTATTTATATGATAAGCTCATTTTTTAAGGTCAAATGATACACATTTGTTTGTGAGAGTAAAATATAATTTGTTTATATGATATAAGTCCACATTTAATTAAAAGATCTAAAATCACAATTATATTTTTATTTAAATCACCTATTATTATTCCATTTAACTATTTTATTTGTTAAAAAAATAATTTGGAAAATTTTAAATAAAAAATAAATTCCAGTATTGAAATTGCAATTGCACTTTAATATTTTTATTTTATAATTTATATAATTGTTTTTTATTAAACTTATTCTCAAAATAAAATAATTTATGTTTCCATGTATTTATCTCAAAAGTAAACATAAAACAGATTTTAAGGTAACGCCAATTAATTCAAGGATGGTTTTACTACTTAAGTTAATGACAACTTTTATGTGGCAAAAATATGAGAAAAAATAATTGAGATTGAGATCGTGTATTCAAATCAAGGATGATTTTACTTTTTAAGATACAAGTGTTGCTAGCACTTCATAAGACATATTCTAATTGATGTATCAAATAATTTAAATTAATGTAAAATTTACTTAATCCTTTAATTAGTATGTAATAAGAACTCTCAATTGAATTTTGTAATAAAGTTATTTATTAATTGCATGAGAGCGTTTTTGACTAATTTTCCTTTGTAAACAAATAACTCTTCTACTATTGTTATTTTTTTTATTCATATGAATATTATTTAGTTATTTAAACATATGAAAGTCGACTTAGTGGCAAGGAATTTGAGTAATTTGCACATCTTAGGTTTAAACTTTGGTATTGTCTTTCTACACTGAAATTTATGATTTCACAACAAATATTTATAACAATATACTAGTGATTATCAATTTTAATTATTTCTATAAATTAATTAATTAATCTATACAAATCAATATCTTAAACTTCAATTGTATTTTAAATTATAATTTCTATAGATATACTCGTTCAAGTAAAATTGGTACCTTTTATTCTGTATAAAACTGTTACAAATGCAAAATATTAGTCGATCGTGGTTAGAGAAGTCATAAATAAAAGTTTAAAATCAGACGAGTACTATAATTTTTCATTTACAAGTTCTTTCTAAAAAAAAATTCATGCATGTTAATATTTTGTTAGACTTATATGGATGTTTGTGTTAAAAGTATATATATATTTTTTCAAAATGTTTGTAATTTTTTAACTTTTTGCTTTAAATTATCTTCAACAATCTTCAAAAGGAATAAGGAAAGCTTAGAATTTTATATAAAAGAGATAAAGATAAAACAAAAATAATTATGGAAGGAGATATGTACATGGCGCGAAGAGGCCATAAGGAGTCAAAAGAAAAGAAAAGGGTTGTTCTGATGTGCTTTAAAAACACAGATAGATAAAATAGAGAGAGAAAGCAAGAAAGAAACACGCGAGGATTGGATAGCGGAAAATGTGACTAAAGATGTCGTGATTCAGACAATTTATCATCATAGAAATAGAGGCCACTATATTTGATCATTCGTCTTGATTTAAAGAGTTCCTTCTTTTGTGAAGGGGAATGTTATCTGTATAATATAAATTTTACAATAGAAGAAGAAAAGAGAGAAGTATAAAATGTACTCCTAATAAATTAAATAACGTAATCCAGAAATAGGTAAAAAAGTATTACTATAACTTGTTGATAAATAAGCTAGTAGTCTTTTGGTTAAGGTAAGTTGGATGATTATATACATTTAAACTCTGTTTTACGATTTTTGAAAGGGGTACGGTGCATAAAGAAAAATGTTCAATCTAATAAATGATGAACATCGAAAGACCAGCCATGTTCATCTTTCTTTTTGCTACTGCTATGTTCAAAACTCACCCCGTTATGGGCGATGGGGTCACCGTGTCCCCTCTTCTTACGTCTTGCTTCCCTACAATCATACACTAAATATTACCAACACCCAGTTGTTCATCAACTTATCATATTTTATACACATGTATAATTCCTTTATATTGTTATTATATGTAATATCAATGTTGATACTAGTAGTTCATTGTTTAGTGTGATCTATCTCTATATCCTAAATTAATTGACCCATAAATATCTCTTAATTATAGCCATGCTTTTATTGCGTATTTGCTTCACATACAAATTTCTATCTCTATCTCTATCCTAAAGCAATGCTTTCTAATCTTGGGCAAAGTCAGAGCGACCGCCCATTCTTCCTATAAAAAGCATCCACTTTGCTTTCCTATATTTTAATGTTTTCTTCCCCTACATAATAATAATAATAATAATAATAATAATAATAATAACTCCTACTATATATTTTTTATTTTTTATTTTTTATATAATAATTATTTTTTTAATTTAATATTTTCGTTAAAAAAATTAGAAAATTTATAGGAGAATTCGTAAAAAATTATAATATTATTCTAAAACAATATAATTTAGATCAAGAAATTTTTTTTCTTCAAAATATTATATATAATATAAAATTGTAATAAAATGCAAACTAATTTGATCTAATATGAACAATTTAAAAACACATTGATTGTTTAAAACATAAGACACAAAACTAAATTTAATAATCTTAGACAATAGTAAATAACTAGTATTTATATATGAATTTAATGTTAATGTTAATATATTAACAATATATTACACTAGCTGTTAATTAATTAAAAGTTAATATTGATATAACTATCAAGATAAAAATAATTATAAAGTCATCAGACATATTATGTATAATAGTTTGTAATTAAACAATAATATAATTTTTTTGATTACATCATGACTGTTCAAATTATTTATTCTTTATAGATTTTAATATAAAAAAACTTATGATAAAAGTTATTATTATTATTGACATACAGTATCAATATTAATAGCAAAATTTGAATAAGGATTAGATATTTGTCGGTTAGAAGACTCAACATTATTTTATGGATATATTAAGAAAAGACATGCATACATATGCATGGAAGGAATGGGCAATATTTGCATTCATTCATATTAGTAAAAATGATATACAGCAGGAAGTGTTAGAAACATGTTACTTTAAATATGTATTTTGGTTAAAATTTATTGAAGATTATAAATTAAAATAAAAATTATTAAAGATGTTAGAAAATTATATTATTTTAATATATTTAAATTAATAAAAAGAAAATTAAAAGAGTGTGTGAAATATTGTATAATTAATATTTCTCACCTATATATATAGACTTTTTAAATAAATATTTAAAAAATGATAACATAGAAATGTCACTGTTGTGTGGCATATCTACAGCCATCCTAAGAGAAAGAACCTCGGTTTTGGTGCAACCCTAAGAAGCAGCTGAGCTGAGCTGAGTCTCTTTCTCTCTCTCTTAGACCACCTCTATATCTGTGTCATAATCTCCTCTCTTCCCTTCTTCATTTTCATTCAGATAGATTCTATAAGATCGCAGTTTCCAAAGAACCCAACTGAAGTTCAAAACCCCATAATAATCTCTCTTTGACACACCATGGACTCTTCTTGTTCATCACCGCCAAACAACAACTCCCTCGCTTTCTCTCTTTCCAATCACTTTCCCAACGCTTCCTCCTCACACTCTTCCTCTCCCCTCTCCCTTTTCCACTCCTTCAACTATCCATCTCTCTCTCTCACAGGTTCTTTCCTTCTCCTCCCTTTCTCTCTACTCTCTATACTTACTTTTTATTTCTCTCACTCATATAATACTCTTCCAGGAAGCAACACGCCGCATGCACCGCCTGAGTCCATCGCCGGCGGAGGAGTCACCGACCTCTCCATATTCACTGGGGCCCCCAAGTTCGAGGACTTTCTGGGCGGTTCCTCCTCAACAGCCACCGCCACCACGTGTGCACCGCCACAGCTTCCGCAGTTCTCCACCGACAACAACAACCACCTATACGATTCGGAGCTGAAGACAACAATAGCCGCGTGCTTCCCTCGCGCCTTCACCGCCGAACCAACCACCGAACCTCAAAAACCCTCTCCAAAGAAAACCGTCGACACCTTCGGCCAACGCACCTCCATCTACCGCGGCGTCACCCGGTATCATTCATCACCACCACCTTTTATCATCATAATATATATTTTATTCATCTGGTTTTGTTTCTTATTTTCAGACATAGATGGACGGGAAGATACGAAGCTCATCTATGGGACAATAGTTGTAGAAGAGAAGGCCAAAGCAGGAAAGGAAGACAAGGTAATAATACTATTATTAGTAAATGCTAATTTTAGTTAATACTATAGGTTTATGTTGTGAAAGAGGGGTTGTGTCTAACGTGCGCCAGGGAGGGTAGAAGCGTAAACCGGGTCCACGAGATCTGGGACTGAGTGTGAGAGACGGTCCACTCAATGTGACCGGAATAAATGGGAGTAAAAGAATGTGGCTTGCTATTTCAAATCCCAATGCAAAACCCTTCTCAATGGTTCAGATTTCTCAGCAGCCGTAGCATTAGATTAATTGCTCTAGATATTTTTTTGGCGCCTTCCTAGGTTGCTACCAGAGTGTAGTAGTGTGACGAGTGTCATGTCTATCTAGGTTTTAGGATCATCAATATGAATATAGTGCTACAGTAGCTGCCACTGTGCCTGCGTTTAATTCAGTAATGATAATGAAAATATTACTATTATTTTTATTTATTTTTATTGTTATTGTGTGTGATGTGAGTGAATGGGTGCTGGTGGTGTTGTTGAAGATTCTGACCGTGCTTTCTTTTGTTTCTTTGCGTGGCTTTTGTACCTGGGAAATGATTACTGACTCGTGGGGATCTTTTGCTCATTATGCGGTTTCAGTTTACTTGGGTGAGTATCATTACTTTGCAACATTACTACCTGGTTTGATTAAGAGTTTACACATTGACCTCATCATTTTGTTTTACCGTCACAAACCACACACATATACTACTGTTCATTTATGATCATCAATTTGGTTGCGCATTTCCTAGATTCAGGTACTTCTCTAGCTAGGATAATCATTTTAGTAAAAAAATGACTTTTGTTTCTTCTTCCCTTTCTGTGTTATAGGTGGTTATGACAAGGAAGATAAGGCAGCCAGAGCTTACGATCTTGCAGCTCTCAAGTACTGGGGTCCAACTACCACGACCAACTTTCCCGTAAGTAGAAGGATATTCCTTTCATTTAACAAATGGCTTAATTTTTTGTTGTATTTTTTAGTTAATACCATACTGTATTCAAGTATTCAACACTTCGAGTCGATAATCTTTAATGTAATATATTTATTCTTCATTTCACAGATTTCCAACTATGAGAAGGAACTGGAGGAGATGAAGAACATGACCAGGCAAGAGTTTGTTGCTTCTCTACGAAGGTAAAATTATATAGTTACTTATTTTTATGGTTTAACGTATCAGTAACATTAATTAGAGTATATGAGAAAATGTTTAATTTATTTTCCTCCATGTTATAATAGGAAGAGCAGTGGTTTCTCTAGGGGGGCCTCTATATACAGAGGAGTGACGAGGTATTTGTGTACTTTCACGTTTTAACGTTATGTGGCCTCTTTTTCATTCATTTTGGCCGCTAGCGGATATCTTTCTTGTTTCTGAATGAATAAAATACATTGATTCAGACACCACCAGCATGGCCGATGGCAGGCGAGAATAGGCAGAGTTGCCGGAAACAAAGACCTCTACCTTGGAACTTTCAGTGAGTCATCAATATCTTCCATATTTTGACATCAGTTATTTTGTTTGCCGCTTTTCCATCCTCTACACATTTTTTATACACACACAAAATATAATGCTGACAACGAGGTTTGTTAAACTACCCAAATGGCCAAATCCATTAGCACTAGTCCAATTGCATATTTTAGTAATAATAAAATTAACTTAGGCATTTTTTTTATTGTTGTTTAAAAAATTAGGCACCCAAGAAGAAGCTGCTGAGGCCTATGACATTGCTGCTATCAAATTCAGGGGATTAAATGCAGTCACAAACTTCGACATGAGTCGCTACGATGTAAAGAGCATTGCAAATAGCACTCTTCCAATTGGAGGTTTATCTGGCAAGAACAAGAACTCCACTGATTCTGCATCTGAGAGCAAGAGCCACGAGGCAAGGCGATCCGACGAACGAGATCCATCGGCGGCTTCATCCGTGACCTTTGCATCACAGCAACAGCCTTCAAGCTCCACCTTAAGCTTTGCCATACCCATTAAGCAAGACCCTTCAGATTACTGGTCCATCCTGGGGTACCATAATTCTCCCCTTGACAACACTGGCATCAGGAACACTACTAGTATTAATGCAACTTCTTTTCCATCCTCCAATAATGGCACTACTAGTAGTTTGACACCCTTCCACATGGAATTCTCAAATTCTCCCACAAGTACCGGCAGTGATAACAATGCCGCGTTTTTCAGTGGAGGCATCTTTGTTCCGCAACAAAGTGGTAATGGTAATGGTCATGGAAGTGGAAGCAGTGGTTCCTCCTCTTCTTCTTTAAGCTGTTCAATCCCATTCGCCACGCCCATCTTTTCTCTAAACAGCAATACTAGTTATGAGAGCAATGCTGGTTATGGAAACTGGATTGGACCTACCCTGCACACATTCCAATCCCATGCAAAACCAAGTCTCTTTCAAACGCCAATATTTGGAATGGAATGAGCTCATGCACGAGGTGGGATGAGAATCTGTGCATATAATGATGAAAGGGGAAGGACAATAGTGGTGATGGTGTTTTAGCATGCAAAAGAAGCAAGGACGGACTAGTCCCTTTAGCTGATGCAGTATTTGAATGAGTTGGACTGACAGTCATAATTATGAGAAGCGTAGCTATACCTAGCAGCAGCTGACACTGTACTAACTCAAAGTTCCTTTGTTATGTTTTGGATGAATTTTCTTTTTCTTTTTCGCCCCCTTTTTAGCTTTTTGTCCCTGTTAATATACTGACATCATTTCAAATGAGTATAATGGGAAGAAAAAAAAAAAATCCTTTTGTAATCCCTTTCATCTCATTTTTGTTGGTATCAAAAACTTGCTATCTATGCGAAAGGCATTCAATGCCTATATGTATATTGCTGTACCTTTGGTATGTCTTTTTAACTTTTTTGGCTAAATTCGCATCAAATTTGGTTTTTTGTACGTCTTACATGCAGCTTTTTGGTTTCTAATAATTAATTAAAATAACAAATGTATTAATTTGCTGACGGATTTATTTTATGGTTTTGAATATTTTGACTCGAATTCTCAACCCATATTTATCTGATGACCTATGCGTAAGTTAAGTGTTTAATATCATATGACGCGGCAAGGGACACATCTTTATCCTGGTTGCAATGTTTTTTGTCCAATCACTAATGTGCCACGGAAAAAGCTGAGATTATATTCGTTCAGCAGCCTCGGGAGAATTTGAACTCTGGCGTTTATTGTGAGTGCGTGTCTCTTTCTCTTTCGGCTAGACTTTTAGTTTCACATGCAAACCACATCTCTCTCTACATTATAGAATCAGTCATTGCTTTTACTTTTTACTGGGTAGAAAAAAAATAATAAAAATTAATTCGTTTCTTTTTAGAAGAGTGCATATTTCTCCATTTTGTTGTAAGATTTTACTTAAAAACTGATTTTAAATAGTCATAATTATATAATTGTAAAACAAATATAAGTTGCATCTCTCTTGCTATTAATTTGTAATGATAATATTTGAGTAGATATCACTTTAAATTTAATAAATAGAAATCCAGAATATGGCGGTGCATGCTTGCATATATTTTTATTCATTCTAAGAAAATGGTCCGGTTTAATTTCATATTTCTTAAAAAAAGAAGTCTTCGTTTTAAACTGCAAAAATAATGTAGATTTTTCAATTGAAATTGGATAATAAAATAAAAAATACATAACTTAACCCTCCTAGACTATCTCCAATAATGATTCGATCTACACAATTTAGCTAGGCAGTTGTTAAACTTGATTTTGTCAGATTAATTAAAAGTAATTGTTTTAGCAGGTTTTCTCTTTGGCTACCCTTTTTGTTATATAATTAGTAAAAACACGTTGTATAATTAACTATTCTATCTCTCTATTTTATTTCCACGATCCTAATGTCCAAACTCCAAAATTCAGCAATGTATATACCGACTCAAACTCTATAGGAGATGCACTAATTGGTCCTATATGTTGGGTCCCAAACCCATCTATTTGCGGAAGCGGAGTAAATCTGTGAGGAGATGGGAAATTATAGAAGCAGAATAATATCACCCAGAGAACACAAAACAATTTTAACGTGGAAAACCTCCTCAATGTGAAGAGTAAAACCACGGGGCACTGACCCAGAAAAATCTTCCACTATAAAAGTAGGATTACAAAAGAATGATCTCTCTAGTACAAGACTAGAGGCTTACACACAAAATTTCTTCACCCACTAAGGATGGCTCACACTATTTTTATCTCTCACTGGGAGGATTTCTACTCTCACTAAAATTAGTGGATCACTCTTTTCTCTCTGAGGAACTTTTTCTCTCAGGATTTTCTCTGATTTCTGTTCTATGGAACTGAAGAAATGAATCCCCTATTTATAGGAAATTTTTACGCGTACCGTCCGCGTTTTCAGCCGCACCGCACGCTCCTCTCCAATTTTTTCTTCTTTCCGCGTTTTCTTTTTCTTCTTTCTCCTGCGGCTGTTTTTCTTCCGTGCGGCCCGCTTTTTGAAAATTTCTCCTTCAATTAAGGAGAAACAGCCAACACTATATACTTCTGTACTATTTACATTAGAAAGGTAAGTCGGGGGCCACTAATTATGAGGGAGCTCCATTTTGACCAAAAGTTGGATAATCGAAATTCAAAAGTGAAAAAATAAAGTATAACAAGCAAGATCATACACATAGGACAGAAACCAAACCCATAATATTGTTAGTGTTGTTGTTGTGAACTTTTTGCGATGGGTCCCCTTCCTTTTAGACTAGTTACAACTGGATATTAGTTTAGAGACATATAGTTCAAAAATTCAAATAAAAAATGTATGGAACGAGAAAAGGAGGGAATAGAATTAGAAGGGATCTCCAAATAAAAAAAAAAATAATGTGTCTTTTCTTGTCTTCTCTCAAACCCTCTAAGGATGATGACTGTCCTCTGTACCTTTCGGCGCTTATTAGATCCTTCCCCACCCATGCCCTCATCTTTGACCATTGCTTTGACTATTGCATCTTTTTGTTTGAAGCACTATGGTATATCGAAGTGTACTGAAAATGGAAGCTATAGCACGAATAAAGTATGTTTCGGAGTAGTGCTATGTCTAACATTAATTCCAACCCCTTCATCTGAGCATGTCTTCTATCTTTTGCCGCGAAAAGAGAGAAGAATATTCCAATAATTTGGTTCTATATATATGATGGCAAGGAAAGAGGTGCCACGGAAACACCTACTATGCACATTCTCCTCGCTGGCCAGGTTAAACACAAGTACAAATCTAGCTAAATAGTAAAACGAATTTTAATTTTCCTGTAATGATGGATAGATTACGCAGATCGTGTGGTCAGCTTCTATAATATTTTGCTATCATGCATCTTTTTAGCCATAAGATCTTTCTCATTATATATGTCTCCACTTTGAGTTTTTTTTCTTTTAATTTCAATATTTTTCATTTTAAAAATCAGGAAACCTTTTTTTTTCCTTCCTAATAATACTCTCACTTATTAGTGTTTCACTTAAACACTTAAGTGAATTTACAATTATATTCTAACTCTTTTATAAAAGTAGGTACGTTTCTTTTTAAGTCATAATTTTACTATAGAAATTAATTTGTATAATTAATATTTAAAAATATTATTGTCCGTAGTATTTGTGGTGTGTTTTATCACACTACATATAAAGTAGAAGTTGCATATTATCTGCTTCACAGAAAATGCTGGTTAGTGAGTTGCATCACCTGCATGCATGAATTATACGAGATAATTCAAATGTTTGGAGCCTTATTAGCTATAAGCTTTTTTCAGGGAATTTTGTACATTAATTCGAGTCGCATACAATTATACGTAATTGTAATTTTGCGCATACAAATCTCACATATATGGCCTTTATCGATGTAAGCCCAGATTAGTCAATTATATTACATTCCTTCTAAAAAAAGTTAATACCAAACTGCATTATTGGAACTTAGATACCAGTAGTGGCTAGAAGTCTATAGAAGTAAGAAAGTCCCAGACATTTGTTGCCCAGAGTAATTAAGGTCTTGCATATGTTCACCTAATGCAGTATTTTTCTGCTGAAAAGCCTTCCCTACAAATTTTACAATCGTTAAAGTCCCAGGGAAAACCCACACCCGCCATCATAGATAAAGAAAGAAAGAATTGAAATACGTCACATGTATTCTCATGCCAAGAAACCTAGATTTTTTTATCCGTAAATATTAATTAATTATTAGTATTATTAGTTTTTATTTGTAAAATAATCGAACCTGTAAACTTTTTTCTTTTCCCTTGATTACTATACCAACCTTATATTTCCATGAAAGAAACCCAAGTAATCACCATTAAAGATTAGCATAGCTTAACTAAAAAAAAGAGAGGAGATTAACATAGCTAGATAGTGCGAATGGTCCTTCATATCCTTCAAAAGAAGAGGGCTCCATGTTTAAACTTTTCCAAACATAAACCATCGTATTAGTATCAGAACATATTATATAGATGAGAGTCTGGCTATTTAATAGTTATAAACAAAAAGTTTCTTCAATTATATGTAGTTCTAGACGGTGAGAAAAACGTGGGTAGGCATGGATTAATTTGCACCAAACTAATTGATAATTAGCTGGTAATGGTACTTTATGTCAACCTTACCTAGGTGATTAAAATTATGTGTTCAAAGCAAGTTGACAGGCACATGCGAAATCTTAAAAAGGCTACACTTTGAAATGGGAACAAAATGAATAATGATAGTCAAATGTAAAACTGCAAAAAGCTACCCCTCTTTTTCTTTTTAGTTGTTAAATTTGAGCGTGGGGACCTCTTTTTTTTTTTTTTTTTTCCTGTTTTCTTTCTGTAATGGTTTTCTTTTAGGTGAGTTAAGTCGCAATCTATGTTCCCCATATGTTTTGTCTACAAACAAGTTATGTCGGCCATAGGATAATACAAACATCCACCTAAACTTTATTAATTAATTAATTGCATCATGTCTTCATTTTGGCTCTGGATCGATATATAGGTGAGTACCTTTGACCGAGGCCTAAAATTGAAAGGGCATGGAGCATCTTAGCTAGGTAGCAACCAAACCCACTATTTGTCACTAATTTGTTTGATTGTTTTTCTTTTTATGTTAATATAATGATGAAAGATTTAGAGGAACGAACTGTGCCTTTTGGGATAGATGCGAACATGAAGACGTGGAGTAAGGCCACCATACATAATTAACAAATTGTGCTTATCTATAGTATCCATGGATATCTAAGTTTATTTCTCCGACATTTTTCTTTTTAAACTACTGTGTCTGTGTGGAAGGAATTATTATAATGATTTGTTAATATAGTGATAATCATGAGTCCATGAAGCCTCACGTGCTTTTCTGACCCAAGTGCTCCGGCGAAGCGTGCGGTTGAATGTCAGAAATCAGAAATAGTAGATTGCATAGATCTCATATCTCTCTCCATTCCTTGCTTAGTTTATATATTTGTCAGTTGATATGAGATCTCTTCGCCAAGGTGAGTTTTTACTTTTCTATTTATTTATGCTTTCATATTTTAGATGCATTATTAGATGAAAATTTTATCATTTGTAACGAAGATAATTTTCATTTTAAAATAACTAAAGATGAATTCAAATGAATAGAATTAATGATTATATACACTATTCAATTTTTTTTCCTGGAAGAATCAAAGATATTATAAAAAAATTATAATAACACACCTGCTCAATGAATTAATTAGATTTCCTTGCTATTCACTGTTCGAATTTAGAATTGTATGAGTAATTGCTTGCATAATTTATGTTTTATTTAATGGTACTTAATGGAAATGAATTGTGATTTCAAGCGAACATTTATAAAAATATTAGTGTCTCGAATCACATGATGTCATGCGAACTTAATTATTACTTGGGACTGAAAATGAATTGCATAAGCTTACTTGCACAATTTTTACATAGAAAAAAAAGTCTTTACTTTGTTATTTTTTTCCTAACACCGTTAATCATATAGCACCAAACACTTGTATAATTTTTTAAAAGCATAAATAGTGATTATATTTTGTTGTTAAATATTAAAGTGATTTCAACAACAAAATATCTAAAAATGGGATTAGATTACTCTAAACTAAGTAATGATAAAGTAACTAATATCAGTTGATGAAAAAATCAATGAGATTTATATTCTAACTTTACATAATTGATTGTGCGTGTTAATGTAATAGTATCAATTATTAATTTTCATTAATTTTCATAGCAAAATTAAAATTGCTTCATTTATTCTGTAAAGTGAATTGCTCACTTTAGAGAATTAGTATCACTACAACAATGACCAAAAGAATCTGCAATGAGAATCTACATCTAATTTTGAGAGAAAAACAAATGAATTTAAATTTAATTTATCACTTGGACGCAATTTTTTTTTATATTTTTAATAATATAGTAACGATTTATTTTAAACAATTATGAGGGAGCGATTGTAAGAAATAGTCCCTTCATATATGATCATCATCAAATGACTAAATGATAATACAAACTACTAGAGTTGGTCTAATGATGGAAATTGTAAGTAATTTATAGAAGATATTAAATTTAAATATTATTGCCGTCATTGTAAAAATATAATATATATAATTAAATCAAAATTTAAATAGACTAGATTTCTTTTGGGTTTAGGTCTAGGACGCTAATACCACATTAGATATATAAGATCTAGTTCTTTAGATTTTGACTATTATGGTAAATATCATGCATCATTTATTTCAATGTTGCAGTTAGGGATGATAAAGTGGATCAATTCTCTCAAAACGGGTCGGACTGGTCTAACCCACCAAAAAAATGGATCGGGTTGGCTGACCCACTTTTGCAAAGTGGACTGAAAATGCTAACCCACTCCACTTAGGAGTGGGTTAGCGGAGTAGCCCGCAAAAAAAAGTTAATTTTTTAAAAAAAAAAAGCCAAAACAATTATTTAAAAAAAATGTAATTAATTTGTTATAAGTTATAATAATAGTTTTTAATATTAATTTAAAATACATGCCTACTAAAGCATTACGAGGCCTAGGTGCAAATATCAATTTATATAATATAATTAATGACAAATAAAACAAATCACAGAGATATTTTTATGAGTCTTTTAGTTTATATATGCCGTTATTGTAAAAATATAATATATATATATATATATATATAATTAAATCAAAATTTAAATAGACTAGATTTCTTTTGGGTTTAGGTCTAGGACACCAATACCACATTAGATATATAGGATCTAATTCTTTAGATTTTGACTATTCTGGTAAATATCATGCACCACTTATTTCAATGTTGTAGTTAGGGATGATAAAGTGGATCAATCCACCAAAAACGGGCTGGATTGATCCAACCCACCAAAAAAATGGATCGGGTTGGCTGATCCACTTTTGAAAGTGGGCTGAAAATGCTAACCCATCCCACTTTGGAGTGGCTTAGCGGACCAGCCCACAAAAAAAAGTTAATTTTTTAAAAAAAGCCAAAACAATTATTTAAAAAAATGTAATTAATTTGTTATAAGTCATAATAATAGTTTTAAATATAAATTTAAAATACATGCCTACTAAAGCATTACGAGGCCTAGGTGCAAATATCAATTTATATAATATAATTAATGATAAATAAAACAAATCATAGAGTTATTTTTATGAGTCTTTTGGTTTGACAACTCAATTAAAAAATGTAGCTTTTTCATTTTTTAATCGATGCAACGTAATTTTTTTTGAGTTGTCAAACTAAAAGACTCATAAAAATATCTTTGTGATGAGTTTTATTTGTCATTAATTATATTATATAAATTGATATTTGCACCTAGGCCTCGTCATGCTTAAGTAGACATGTATCTTAAATTTATATTAAAAACCATTATTATAACTTATAACAAATTAATTACATTTTTTAAAAATAATTGTTTTGGCTTTTTTTTTTAAAATTAACTTTTTTTGGTGGGTTTGCCCGCTGATCCGCTAATCCACTCCAAAGTGGGGCGGGCTAGCATTTCCAACCCACTTTACAAAAGTGGACCAGGCCACCCCGACCTACTTTTTTGGTGGGTTGGGCCAGCACGACCCATTTTGGGTGGGTTGACCCCCTTTGTCATCCTTAAGTTTTATACAGGACAACCAGGAGGTTGCCTGTGATAAGCCAAGTGGCACCACATAGCAGTGAAGCAAACTTGTAATAATTCAAAGCCTAAAATCTGTGTTTAAAATAAGAGAACATTTTAAAGCTTGTTGAAAGAGGATAATCAAAACCAAGTACTATAATATGCATGGGAACCTCATACACTTGCATGTTTCAAAATTATTTATCCTAAGATGATGAAATAAAGATGTTTTATATAGTCTATAGTCAAATGTTTAGTCGCCTGCATAACATTTTGTCATGCGTATGCTAATTGTTACATCTGATACGCAATACTACTACTCCATCTGCTTCAATCCATTGACAAAGAAGAAACGATCCGCAATACGAAATTGAATTGGAGCTTTTGATTCCTCGTATCTGGTCTGTGACATACGAGGTAGTCCCAACTTCCACTAGGGTCGACATGACATCCAAATGTTCGATGAAATGCCCGTTTGAAGATACTTTGTGTTTTTTCCATTGTAGATTGAATGGAGAGCCTGAGAAAGATGATGCGGTATGGTGTTATGTGCTCCGGGCACCCTCAGCATTTGTACGCCACGAAAGTGGACCTGAAAAAGCTCCGACCGATGATTCTGAAGAGAATCGAGAAACGGGGCACATACTTACCCGGTTCGTGGCATGGTTCCGGTTGCCAATGAGGTCCTCCAAGCCAGGAATGATCTCATCCATGACGTTTCCACCCTTCTTAACTTCCTTCCTCTCATGGCTTGCCAGTGAGTTCTTTGTTCTTTTTTTTGAGGGGGACCAGGGCGGGAGGGGGGTTGTAAATATATTTTGATTTACATTAGTGAGGCACTATTTTATTGAGTAAAATTTGGATGTGCAAAGATTTATACATTGTCAACTAATTTAATAATCCGAGGGAGGGGGAGAGCTTCGCTGTCTATAGTTATCCTAGTTGGGTCATTGTCTTCCTTGGAGGAAACCTGTGATTTATATAATAAAAGATGATCTTGAATATAACTTTTATAGTAATCTTATGAGACATAGTAATTCAAGTTAAGATTTGATGATACTGAACAAAATCTTTACATTATCAGTGTATTTCAATGCAATTCTGTTTTCATTAAGTATTGATACTAATAAAATGTTTTGAATTTAAGCTTGTGTATATAACCACTTTCAGTTTATTGGTTTTATTAGAGTTTAAGTTGAATTTGAGTGTCACAAATAAGACCAAAAAAATCAGAGCAGAATCAAATTTCTTTGGTTCTTACATGTGATGGTTATTTTTTAGTTTGGTACAATGGTACTTATACTTTATAGTAAGTCCATACTGATTTTACTGTGTTGTAATGGCAAAACCGGGGGACAGGGACCGGAAGTTTTTATATATTTTTAATTTTAGTAGTAGTATTTGGGATAGTTGCTCCGCAGAAACATTTTGGGAGTTATGAGATACAGGAACCAAAATTTCTAGCTTGCTGTGTGCAACAGAAGATTACAAATTGCAGGCAAAAGTAAGGACATGTCAGATTCCCCCCCCCCC
>PYAF01004555.1:1902-34909 GCA_007407185.1 Glycine tomentella | reverse complement strand
GTTGTATTTTGATACCCTGAGGGGTCACTTGTATATTTAGAGGAACTTGGCCTGTATATGACAGAGATTCACCATATATGTATAGAGTATATATATTGTAGTGAATTCATGCTTCCTTTACTGTTCATTTTCCATGCTTGCTGCGTTACTTTGATATTGTATAATGATAATACGCCGGGTGCACACGGGGTGTTACATTAGGCGTCACACCTTATTCATGAGGAACAACCATGAAATAGGGTTGGCCTCTACGAAGCTCGGTCAAAACATTTTCAATGTGAAGTAAATGCATTTTTATCATAATAGAACTCGCAAATCTTTGGATAAGAGTATGTCCAACATGTACATATGGGAATTACACAACTAACAGGATGAGGCGTTGAGTAAAAGGAATTGAAGAAAGAAAGAGGAAATATAAACACATTCATTCCACACTCTATTCTTCAACACTCACTAACTTAACTATGAGAGTCTTTAAAGGTGTCGCTACCTTATTTAGAGCAAAAGGGTTAGGAGGATCGTGCTTAGATCAACTAGAGTCCCACGAAGGCTCCACCTGCCACACTAGTACTAACAGGTTTAAAATTAATTTCATCAAAAAATTATAATTGTGAAACGTCAATAAGTGTCGTGAGGACACCAATTCTGAAATTAAAAATATTATTCATAAACTTCTATCATAATTTCCATTGTATTCATAACGTGATTTTTAATTAAAAAATATTATTAATTTCTTAGCTAATATTCTAAGATGTTGAGCAATAAGACTCGAATTAATTTTATCTCATCTTTAAAGCAAAATAAACCCTACTTTGTTATCTACCTTATGAATGAAAAAAGGTAAGATCAGTGCACACATGTAAGCCTATGTACCATGCTTCATTATGTACATAAAATAAAATTTATTAATATTTTGATTAATGTTAAAAAAGAGAGTACTTGTTAAGCCTTTTTCTAAAAACAATAATGTCATTTGCAATAAGTAATTTGTGCACAAATCTAAAAATAATAATAAGGTAGATTATTATTGAGAGGAGAAAAATAACGAATAAAGATGGGAACATTTCATTATACACTTGTATAATAATGAAATCGTGTTTCTGTTACATATATGAGTGGTAAAAAAAATAAAAACTAACATAATCTAAATAACAAATATGATAGCAGAAAGAGTTGTTCCCAAGTTGAAATCTCCACAATGCAAATTTGATAACCCCGCCGGACCTCAATAAGAAAATACACATTTTCCCCTTTGAATAAAGGGCCGGGAATCTGTGATGGGCTAAAATAACAATCAAGTACAAGGCCCAATCTCGTTTGTACACCACATTGTTTTGTAGGAATAGAGGCTGAAGAGAACACACTTGTACAAACGTTTGAAACTTTTAATCCTAATCAAGAACAAGCATGATAGGAAATTGAATTTTGTAGAATGAGTTGAAGACCTTATAACATCTAATATATTCATCGTTCCCACTTAATACTAATAGTTACCCATGTTTTAAACACGTACGAGCTTTACATAATTATAATTTAGAAGAGGAATCTTCTGAAGTCTGAAATGCCAGACAGAAGCTGTTCTAGATCATATTTGTGCTGATGTTAGCGTGAAACTAACAGCTAAGGAAAAAAAAAAACAATTGGTAAATTGATAATGACAACACTGCATAGAATGAGGAGTATATATATCTTGAGTCTGATGAGGGCAAAGGCAAATTCACGTGAATACGTGATTGTGTTGTTGGCATCAAGAAACTTGACTCAAATGTCTTCATCTTAATACTTTTTGGCTCTATTCTACTTCTAGCAACTGAGTTATAGTGATGGTATCTCAAGGCGCACTCACTAATAATATGTAACGGTTGCCTTGGGACACTGAATCTGATCCTAATTTCAATAGTACTAGTAGTGGGGAATCAAGCCACGAATTAATTTGTATGGAGGAGAGAAAAGGTTGTGCACTAATTGACACATGAAAGAAAAATGGATATTGAAAGAAGATACTTGCATATATCATCGAGCTTAATTCAATGAGCATGAAAACGGATAATTTTTTCTTTTTTATTTTCCTTCAAGGAAAATGGACAGAGATTTGTGAATTGAAAAGCAAAAAGCATGTTTTATTTGTTAAAATATATTTTAGTTTCATTTTTATTAATTATAAAAATATCACATTGTATTTTAAAGGAATTTTTTCAATTTAATCATACAAAGTTATATGTGTCATGATATTATAGTGCATGTCTAGATTGATATCTAGAGTATACATAATCAGACAAATCCACGTCAAAAAGTATAAAATAATGTAAAAATAATAGGGGGTGACTTAAAGTTGACATGCATCCATTGTTTCTAATGTGTTTCCGAACTTGTTAATAGTCATTTAAAGATTTTAATAGTTTACCATGTTAGTCTTGTATAGATTAATTATCTATGAGAGATTAATTAACTAATTGAAAATTAAATCTTTACAGATTAGTTTGGTGACAAAATATTGAAACTAATACAGTAGTAGCAAAAACAAAAAAAAACCTTCCAGTATTTTTTTTTTTGTAAGACTGACGTGTTAATAAGTAATTTTTGTAAACGAAATTGAAACCTTTCTTAATATAATCATATTTTGAATAATTACAAAAGAATTTAATATATAAAATTACTTAAGAAGATATAAACTTTATTATTTTATTATATTATTTTAAGTATTTGTTATTTTTTATAAAAATGGGACTGACTCTCATGTGATATGTCATGTGAGACTGCATCCTAATTAAAAAAAAAAAAAAAGCAATCTAAAATTATAAATTTTGATTTTGATACATATCATGGATCAAAGTAATTTGACAATTCAGGCATGTCGTACAATACAATCATCCAATCAAAAGTTTGATCTGTGCAATGGTATTTATTTATTTATTACTGATTTGCTTTTGTCTACTACTACAAGTGATCGATGTTGGTTGTGGATACTTTTTCTTACTTGAATGCATGCTTGTCTCTATCCTTGCTAGCAAGAAAGAAATAAAAGAAGCCCACGCTGGTTTTCACTGAAAACCAAAAAGTACTATGGACTTTTTCTTGTCAATATTTTACTGAAAAAGTGCTCGTCATCAAGTTGCTTATGCTATTTTATTTAGAAACAGGACAACTGCAATCGAAGACCCTTCAGCAGACAGACAGAGTTGTTCTAATACTGCTTCCGCATCAATGCTGTTAATAGCAAGAATTCAACCAACAGGTTCTGGATGTGTATAGTAAAATCTAAATACACAATACAGTCGTAAAATGGATTTTTTTTTTTTTTAGTTTTCAGAGAATTTCATTCGATGCTTTTAATCTTTCGTTTTCTCCACTTCTTTCTAAAGAAATAATATAGCATTAATTTGTTTTCTCTCTCTAACACTCTCGTAGCATCTTTACTAATAAATTACAAATTGAAATTTTAGATCAATTTTTGGTAGACACATAATGTCTAATAAGATTGAATATTTTTTAAAATTTCTTTCATTTTTTTAATACTGGATCTTATTTTGAAAATCTTAAAAAAAGAGAAAAAAATTATTATTTTTTAAACAAATTGGGGACATTATTATTTTTACAAGAACTTATTCTATGTTAGAGATATGTACACTTCTTTCATTGAGAGATCTAATGAAAATCAGATCTTGAGTTCAAGATCTTTATTTAATACTTTGCACAATAAAAAATGATAAAGGAATGTAATCTAGTAATCTATTTTTATAAGTCAATTAATGTGATAAATAAATAGTAAGTTGCTGATTAAGATAGAAATGTATCAAATAAGATGATGAGTTTATTTTCTAAGACAAATATAATTATTCTTAATATTATTTATGTGCAAAATTTTAAAAATAATATTAATAATTAAAGGCCTTAAATAAAGATTTTACTTGATTTATTCTTTAACTGACCATGGACACAATAAATGTGAATAATCGTATGCTAGTCTTTTTTTAATGAAATCTTTAGGGGTGTTCGCGGGTATGGGTCATCCGTGAACCCGAACCGATCCAAACAGTTTGGGTTGAGTCATTTATATATTTGGGTCAAAACTGTTCATGCACGGGTTGGGTCACGGGTTTAGATTTACAGATCCGTTGATCTGATGACTCGATCTGTGAACCCGTAATAATAATATAAATTTTATTATTTATATATATATATTAAAAATTAAAAAAATAATTTGACAATAAAAAAAGATATGATATTGTAAATGTTTAAGATTGCATTCAAAAATAAGATAGAATATTTTTTAATATTGCATTAAAAAAATGATAGAATATTTTTAAGATTGCATTGCATAGTATAATAAAATATCTTTAAAATTGCATTGGATAATATGATAGAATATATTTAGGATTGCATTCAAAAATTGGTTAAAATTATATCTTTAAATTAGTATATATAGAAACATATTTTGGTGTTTATGTATGCATTCCATTCCAAATAATATTAGAGTTTATGTTTGATCATTGAGAGAATTGTTGTGAGATCATAAAGAAGCATTTGACAAGTTTGATTCTTCAACTCTCAATCAGGATTTAAAGGTACCTACTTGCTTAAGGAATATAAGCATAAATGTAACTATTTTATTGGGTCTCCAAGTATTGAAACTGCAAGTGCTGGAACTTCTTAATGTATTACTTTTAGGTATATTGTTATTTGTTTCACCTTTTTTTTTTCATATATTGTTTACCATGTTTATAATATTAATGAATCATATTTTGTTTATTTGTTTGTTTTAGCAAATATGGTTGCAACAAAATTGGTTATAACAAAGCTTGGTTTGTAAGATTCAGTTGTGATTCAGACTATTATAGTAAATATTGTTCACAAATCTTTTGTTTTAATTTATATTATAAGTCTATTTTATAATATTATGTTGATGATATTAAATGAATCAATTTTACTACTTTCATACATTTGATAATATTGTGTTAATTGTATGAGATATTTGAAAGAATCGTGATATAAAGTAGTAGTTTTAAAAAAAAATTTAAATGGGTAACCCGGTGATCCGAACCGAACCGAACTGTTCATGAACGGGTTGGGTTGGGTTGGGTTTCAATTTTTTTTTTTTTTCTGAAAACCGAACCGAACCGATCAAATTTGATTGGGTTGGGTCTTAAATTTGACCAAAACCGATCCGAACCGACCCGCGAATACCCCTAGAAATCTTATACTGGTCTTATGATTTCATTGGTTGTGACTTCATTAAATGTGAATAATATAAAAATTCATACGAGATATCTAATTTATACCATACTATCATACTGTATACATATATAGCTTGTGATAATTATATGCTTTACGTTGTGGTATATATGAACATGGCCTTAGTTCTAAATTGGAACTTTTATTAACTTGTTGATAAAGATTTAATTGGCACTTTATTTTCGGTGTTCTTAAACTTGGCTGCTTGTTATCTCCCTGCTGTCTGCATCCATGGGAAATTGGCTGTGTTTCTTTGTGTCTGCATTATTGTGAAATCAGAATATACTAATAAATTATCTGTTGGTGTAACACTTTGAAGAAGCAATAAACAAAGCACTGTTATGAGGAAACCTTTGATGCTGATTTTGTACGAAAAGTTAAACTAACCCACATGATATGGCAACCCCCTACCCTAATCAATGCCTTTATTATTTCATTCAATAACTATTAAATTAATTTTAATACGTGTATATTTGAATTAAAGTTTGTAAACATGACTTTGAGTTAAATTTTAAGTTTTTAACTAAATTTCCAAACAATCTAAGTATATATTGCTTCTATAAAACTAAGTTTTCACGTAAAATCTTAATGCACAAATATATTTTTAAGAATAATCACACATGTCATGAAATTGAATTTACTCTTTAAATTAAGTTTAGAACGCTCCAAACAAAGTATCAAACATAGTCTCTTTAGATACAAGTTAGAAGTATTTTTAAGAGTTTTTTATTAAAAATATAATATTTTTTTTCAATAGAGAAACTCTCATAAACACTTTAATCTTATATCCAAATATGTTGATATTTTTATTCTGCTGTGAGTACAATAATGTTATTTAAGCACAAGAAGTCTTGCCATGGAGGGAAGGGAAAAGTATGTGGAGACAAAAGTAGGTAGCTGGAACTTACCTAATTTTCATCATAGTTGGACTTTTCTAACAACAAACTGCATCTAAACACAAATGGGCCTAAAAAAGGTGTAACTAGAACGGCATTGTCGCACTGTAATTGTGCAATTGTTTCATACGTATATTAGAAGGAAACCCGTGCATGGCACGATACTTTTCACAGTTTAAACAAAAACTATTCATTCAAATAATTAAAATGAATATATTCAGTTATACGATTAATTTAATATGTATCTATAAATGTTTATCTTAATAGTTATAAGTAATGTGATAGACTAGACAGATACACTAGATAAAACCAAAAATTAAAAACATAAGACATTTGAAACAACTTGAAAGCCTATCACAGTTTAATTCTGGCGGGCTAGCCAGACTGATATAAATGATAAAAAAAAACTTTCATGATGGTTAAGTTATATATAAGGAAGGATTAATCATTCTTATCACTTTAACATTTGTAATTTTATATAGGTTATAGCTTTATATGTGCCAAGGCATTGCTTTAAATAAACCACGAGTACATATTTTTGCTCTAAGTTGTTGAAAAATAGCATGTCATTATTGTTAACTTGTGACTTTGGTTAGTTTCATAGCTGAGTTTGGGCTGGGTTGGACTCAGAAAAGGAGATTTGTTTTATAATCACTTGAATATGTGATAAGTCAAGTTGATTCACCTAAAAAGTTAATCTAATAGTATTTTTAATATATTTTAAAACTTTAGAGTTTTGTTCATTTAATTAGAAATAGAGTTAAACTCACATAAAATATATTTTTAGTATTTTGTAATATTATTCAATATTATTTTATTTAGTGTTTTGTTCAAGACTATTTTTAAAATTTGTTATTATAATTTTAGACTTCTAATTTGTGATAATATGTCTTGTTATGGTATGTGAATAATAAAAAAATTAATTAGTATTTTTTAAATTATTCAAATTTATTTTAAAATTGATTTTTAATGAATTTTCTTTAAAAAAATATTTATTTTATTTTATTTTAGGTGAATCGGTGAACTAACTCGTTTAACTTATAATCCATTATGGGTTAAGCCATACTACTTTTTTTTTTCTGAAATTAACTTTAAATTAATCAAATTAAACTAATCTATTTAAGAAATAAATCTAGGTAAATCAAGTCCAACCGGCGTCCGTTTTCACATCTCTAATTGACTTTAAGAAAATGGGCAGAAAATAGGAAATATGTGATTGATTTTGTACAAAGATTCGGCCTTCTTTAAAGTTAAATATCACATCAGCTAGTTAATCTATTTCCCACTCACCGTGTTGTAATGACTGTTTTTAATGTTTCAGTACATCGAAAAGCTATAGTGGAGGAAGCCAATAGGAGAGAGTGGGTTAGTAACGATACGTTACTGATAGATGCTATAGTATTTTTTTAACTATTTATACTATTGAATGACTAAGACCTTAATTATATTGGTCTTTATCATTTTCAATTTGAAATAATTAAATTTTAGTGTAATAATTAATGTTATACATATTTAAATAATATAGAGAGCATTATAAGAGTCACCTTGATAAAAGTAAAGTAAGAATTCCTCCGTGTTGATAGTTTGCAAGAGATTCTATACTCTATTCCATCATTATACATAAGAAAAGGGAGTGCAGGGTAGACAAATTGTTTGGAACTCATCATTGATACTCAATGTTAGGATAGAGATAATTTGGATGATCAAAAAGGATTTGAACACGACGGATCCTTTAAATTTAAAATCTAAAATTTCAACAATAATAACTAAATTATTTTTTTCTAATAAAAGTGCAAAAGCTTGACTAAACAAGGAGTACGCTTTTTAATGAAATCTTAATCTAACCTTTGATTTTGCTGGCACCTTTGCTGCTTTCACACACATAAAAAATTGTTTTCTATTTCCTCGTCGTTACACTTGTAATTCCGTGCATGATTAGGTTTAGAGCCTTAGTTTTTACACCAACTTTTGGGGATGAAATTTTGGTTTTACCTCTAAAATTTCCTATAAGAGGGTTGATCCCCTTTTACTGTTACTTTTAATTTTTATAATTCATTTTCACCTTCATCTAATACGATTGTAAAATTATCTTCCATAAGATAATTTTTCAGTATGTTATGTAAAAACCCTAATTATTAGAAAGAGAATAATCATTCTTCTCACAATATTATTTTTTGTTACCATATTCCCTAACAAATATTGAAAAAATATAGTATGTAGTAGTACTTATGTGTAGCTCTAATAATCTTGAAAATAGTCGCTCCCCCTATATCAAGTTCTGGCGTGGATTTCACCACCTTTTCGATCTTTTTTGTGTATAGTGAGTTGTCAACCATTGATCGACTAGGCCTCTCACTTTCATGCATATTCTGTTGTTCTTTTTTAATCTTTCACTTTACCAAAAAAATATTATATATATATATATATATATATATATATATATATATATATATATATTACTTTAAGGCCTCTTATAGTTATAGGTTAGGCTGTGAGAGGGAACTCTAGCTATCTGCCTATTTTTTCTCATTTGAAGTTTCCCTGGACTTTTCCTCATTAAGGGATTTTTTTTTTATTTATCAAATGAGGGTAGTGAAAAAATTTGGGAATATACCACGCGGCACGACTTTTATTTTTTTTAAAAAAATAAAATCGTTCGCTAAAACTTTGATCGTTATTTCAATCGCTAACACTTTTTACGACAGAATATTGTAGTTGCAAACATAACTACACAAAAAAATCATAATATTTTGTCGAAAAAAATGTTAACGACTGAAATAGTGACCAAAATTTTAGCAACTAATTTTTTTTTTTTAAAGTAGGAGTCGTGCCATGTGGCACGACTTATCCCAAATGGTAATTTTTTTTCCCCTACCCCCATTTGGTAAATAAAAAAAAATAACCTTCCTTTTGTAAAAAAAAAATCCAGTTCCTCTGCAGGTGTATCTTACACCCCTTATTAATTATAGGCTGTGCTATTTTATTTTGTAACATTTTTGTATGATAATTGTGTCTAGTTTGAAACATTTTCTGATTTTCTTCCTGGTTTGATCCTAAAGCTAGCGATTTTAAGATATCCATGACTTTTATTTTACGTGAAAGTTGCTATTTTAAAACACATACAAGTTCTTTCTGTATTTGACAAATATTATGCGAAACTACGCCCCAATATAGGAAGTACTATATACTGCAACCAAAATGATTTTTTTTTTTTAAATTCAATTCCTCAATATTCTTACTTTTAGGCTCTACAATTAATCCATGGCTTCTATATATAGTAGGAAAAGGACAATTCCATAAATTTTCTCAGTTTTTAAGTTTCTAATTTCAACTTATTTCATTCTAAGTTTTAGGAAATATCAAAATCAGTATATATCAGATAGTTGAAATGTTGAAAAGTCAAAAGACTAAAAAATATCTTGTTAAATTTTACACACACACTCCTCAACCACCGAGTAGAAAGTGATTTGTGATCCTTTTAATATGATCATGTCACAAATTGATGAACAAATTAATGGCTTTTACTTTAATAGCAATTCTAAGAATCTAGAACTACCCTGCCTTGACTATTCGGCGTTTTATTTTTTTTCTTCTTCCGTTTGTTTTCTATATTGTCTACCAACTCTAGGTTAGTTCAATTTTACATTTAGATTCCATTATAAAGTATGACTTCACTAGTTATTTTGTATATATATTACTGAACATTTCTGTAAAGAAAATGCTCTTTGTATCAATAAAGTAAACATATTGTAAAAAAACTATAGAGAAATTATTTCTCGTTTAGAAGAAATATAATTTAGAGTTATTGAAGCTAAAGACTATTGTGATCAATTGTTGCAACAGAGAACCATGTCTAGAAATTCAACATAATTCGCAAGACAAGGGAGATGAAGTTGAAGTTGGTGGGGGCACTAGAGCTATACATATTGTAAGTAAAAACTTCATTCTTACTATTGTTTCTCTTTCTTTGGAGTGTTCAGTAATCTAGGAATCATAATTCTTTGGAGTTTAGAAGAACCTTCACGCAGTAGCACTTCTTTTGTGGCTAATTATTTCACACAGTAATTTGGAAATTTGGACAAGTAATCCCATTTATAGATAGCAAGGAAAAACGATATATGTAAGGAATGCAATGATTTTCATGTCATCATTGATAACAAGAAGGACCACCCAAAAAAATATATATGAAAGAAACAAGGAGACCACAAAAAGGATAATAATTATTGGTTAGCGATGGTCACTAATAGAAAATTCTTTATGGAATAGCCAAACCAATAATAGTGTTAATTAATTACAATATCACTATTAATTATTCCCAATCTTACGCATCCAATGTATCCAAGCCTTTACATTCTATTAACAAGATATATATTCCTTTCATATTTTTAAGTGATTGAGATGGGCAAAGATTATAGTTTACAATATATAGGTTCTTTGTTACCTACTTCCAACGCTATTTTTTTCTTAACTTGTTTGAAATGCATGGCAGCTGCCAGCTGGAATAACCTAAACTTTGCTTTTAAAAAGTCTAGAGATTAATGATTTTTTATATATAATAATTTGTATAATGAGAAGCGATATAAAAAAAGGAGAAAGAAGTGTGCAAAAAATGTTATAAAAATTCTACATGTAATTTTTGGTGTATTTATGTTATGGAATCAAGGAAAATACTGATTAATGTCCATACAAATGCAAATTTACCGTCATAAATGAAAATTTCATGAAAAGAATATTAATGTTATTTTATAATAATTATTAATTATTTTTATGAGTCTTTTGGTTTGGAACTCAATTAAAAAAATGTAGCTTTTTCATTTTTTAACCGATGCAACGTAAAAATTTACAATGGACATGCATAAATAACGCACCGGCAAACATACTGTTTATCTTAATTTTTAATAAAAACTTTCATAAAAATATTATAAAATAATATAATTCTATCATAATTAATTTTTCAATACATTTCATCTTAATTTTTAATATTTATAAAAATATTTTAAATACAATTCAATCATAATTTTGAATACATTTCATGATAATTTTCAGTAAAAAAAAAAAAGAGAGAGAGAAGAAATTGTTAGCAAGGCTTCGTGTAATTGGCAAATGGCAATTAGTCCATCTTTCTGTCTGTACGGCCATTTAAAACCTCAATTCTGTCAGCGTTCCACGCTTTTACCTGTTTATAAATTCCATTGCACTATTAAAAAAAAAAAAAAAAACAGAGTACACTCTAGCCATGGTAAAAATACCAATCAAATTAAAGATTGGTTAAACTGTTGGCTTTCAGATTAAAATTATATTCCTTTCGGTTTTTACTCTTGGTCTTGGGAGTTGTGATAGTGAGCACATGGGGACACGTGGCACATTTATGATACCCTTGGCTTCTTAGTTTTTGGGAGTTACTTCTTTGTACATACATAGAGGCGAGAATAATTAGAAAAACACTCAACAAACAAAAAAAATAAATTAAAATTTGATCTGGAAAAAGACAGCATCACTGAAATGAACTGTTTTTTTTTTTTTTTTTTTTTTTAAATCTGAATTACAGGCATCACACGTTTGAAGGTGTTGCTTAATTCAGTGTTGGAAATTTTATAGATTGATATGCAACTAGGATCTTAATTTGCTATTTTCCTTATGTCTCGTATCTTAATTCTGATATTATTATGTGTTTTTTTTTAAGTAAATATCATTGAGTGTCTTGAGATCTATTCTTTTGTGTAAAGAGATAAATAATATGAACATGTAGTTTCTTAATTATAGAGAAAATAAGATACATCATGATAGTGTAAAGTGATTTAAATATTTTTAATACCAACAAGTTGAGTGATTCTAAACTTGATTACTTTCAATAAGGTTTTAAATTTTAATATTATGATTAAAAAAGTAATTAAAAAAATTCTACTACAAATAACCAATCAAATTTTCCAATGGTATAAAAACTTTTATTTTGATATTTTCTACCTATTAAACTCTAAATCAAAATAATAGACTTTTGATATAAACTTTTGTACTTTGCAAGGTTTTGTGTTAAGGTGGATTCTTTTGGACCGATCACTTTGATTGAATCTGTGCATGGTTAAACTTATGGTAAATTTAGTAGTGGAGTCCAGAATTAAATAACGTGTATATCTCCTGTAACAGTGAGGATCAAGGTACTAACCACCAGTATCATGAAAGGATTCTCCCCTTGATAAGAGGAACCTCCTCCTGCGACAAGAATCGATGTTCTTTTTCTTTTTTTTTTTTTTTGATCGGCCAACACAAAAGACTTTATAGATTAATATTGAAAGAAACAAGGTACAGAAGGATCTTACAAACAATAAAGGCTCAAATTTCATAGAGAATTAGAAGCTGTCATTGCTCACACTCATGACAAAGTCCCCTTCCTCCCTAATAAGTATATATATGTATGTGTGTTATAAACTAAGTTGTTAAACAAGGCAGAAGTCCTAAAAACATTGTAGGAAGAAAAAATATCTTCATGTCAAGATTTAAGTCTTATACTAAATAAATTATAAATTAAATAACTTATACCAAATACTAAATAATTTCATTTCATTATTCAAGATTTAAAATTAAATAAAGTTAATCAAGTGTTTAAATATAAATGATTAATGTGTTGAAATTAAAATTAAATCATTTGTGTAATATTTGAGTTTGATCTTTGACAAAAATAACTTTTTATCAGATTTCACTTACTTATTGAAAGTCAAATTCACACTTTAGAATAATCATAGTTTCTTTTTCCTAATGAATTGAAAGGTTAAGAAAAAAATTAAATAATATCACTTTTTTTCTGTTAACAAATATTAATTTGTTAATTATTAATTATTGTTTTTTTAGTCAGAGATATTTTTTCGTTAATTATTAGTAATTGCTCTTGCAACAATTTATATTTCTTAGTTAGAGTAGGTGGTGGATAAAACAAAACAAAAATCTCAATCACGCACGTATGGATTATTATCTATGTATTTATTTAATGTTTTTGCATGAAATATCAGAAAGTAAGATTAAAAATGATTAATTTAAATCATACATAGTTAACTTCTTTAAGTAAAGTCTTCAGCTTCAGTTTGTATATTAAAAAATCTTAATGAAAAAGTTACTCCAACAATATTATAAAGGTATTGGGTTTAAATAAAATTATCTCTCTCATAATAAAATAAAAATAAAGAAAATAGGAGACTAACCTAACCTTGTAGTAAAGTCTTATTGAATTTAATTAAAAAACCAAAGTCACAAGCAAACAAGGGTTCCAGCGTTTGTTTCGTACCCATACTATAAATTTTTTCGTCGGCGCCCTCTGCGGCACCTTCTTTCTTATCTCTACAATTGTTTAATTTAGGCGAACGTCATTATCATTTCAACTATAATTCACTTTATCTTTTCGTTTTCTTTCATTTTCTTTGGACCATTCATAAAGCTCCACGCCAATTAAATATCAGTGTTATATTAGTCTGTTATTCAGTTGGAATCTGGCACGTTACCTTACCAGTACCCTCACGTTATTTCATTAATTTTTTATTTCTTATTTCATAAAATAAAATCCGCATAATATATATTTCCTTGTTTTATGTGTCTACACACACTGATGGAGGATCAATGAAACTAAAAGTAAAATACTAGAACGTTAATCATACTTATTTTCTGGATTAATTCAAAGATGACAATGATAAAGGAAAAGGAGGGTGCGTATTGATAAAAAAATAATGCTTATTTATTTTTTCTATTTTCAGAACCATAAATTTGCTTAAAGCAGTAGTATCTTTTAAGTATTATACTACATATGGAAAAAAAACCAACAACTATAGAGCATGATAGTATGATTGGTTGCCATCTAATTATACATCCTTTTAATTGTAGAAGAAAGTAAGCATTATTAACATGTCGGGGGGTGCAATATAAGGTAAACCAATTGCAGAACAGAAGTGAGTGGCGTGAGATGGGAAAGGATCACTGCACACCATCATTGTACAAATAAGATGTGAATCAAAATGTTGTCTCAGAAAAGAAAAAAGAAGTGAACAAACTTCAAAAAATTTCATGCATATATATATATATATATATATATATATATATATATATAAACCCGTACTTTCTTCCTTACGCAGTTACACTGCAGTAATTTTGTGGGGCAACTAATGTTAATTGACCATACCACCCTCTTTGTTGACTCTGATCACCCATGTGTGTACCTTCCGTACTGTCACCAACAAAATTTAACACTCCACCATTATCCAGTCGCTACTGTATTGGATAATTTTGTCCCTCCGTCAGAAAAAGTAAAGTCTGACTATACAAAATTATTGATATAATATCACAAAACTGACAAAAGTGAGAAATATTATCGATCATAAATTAATTGATACAAATTATTTTAATTTAATTAATAATTTATATTAAAATTTAATTATATAATTACATTAAATATATTTTTTAAAAAATTATCACTTATATTAATTCTCGTATTCAAACATAATTTATCTATGACATATTTGTGGTAAAAAAATATTATAAAATAATATTATTAAAGGTTTTAATCAACTATTCTAACTAATTCTTTAAATTTACTGTCGCGCACCTTCTATCCAGATAAATATATTAAAATAAGAGTATAAATTTTATAAACCAATATACCGTCAGTCACTGTCAAAAAGAAAAGAAAATGCACCTGATTTTTTTTTATATTGTTAACTAAATGAAAATTTATCACAAATATGACTTTTTAGATGATTTTTATATAAATAAATAATTTTATTATACATAATAATTTTTATTAAATAACAATATGATAATGTTAATTTTTATTACAATATTTCCCGTACATAACTACTATTTTTTTAATAATAAACACGAAGATTTGTGCTTTGTTTGAAACACAAAAACATAAGTGGAAGGACAGAGGAACTACCTAAAAATGGAAGGGTTATCTTTCGTCTTGCATTTGGAATCATTGAAAAAAAGGAAGAATATAATATATTTTTTTATATATAAGGAAGAAATAATAATTAAGTATGAGATTCACATCATTCAATAATAAGTCCAGTTTTAAGAGGAAAGGTGGTTTGTGTTTTAAAATTCTTAATTTATCTTTATTTTTGTACACTTTCTTTTTTATTAAGAGTATTTATATAATTGATAAAAAAATTGTATTTATATAATTTTATATGCATATTTTACTTGTATATCAAATAACATACTAAATCATTTCATTTTTTTTCTTTTTTCTTTCTTTATTTTAATTTTCTTTACTAAATCAAATATACAAATCAATAAGTTATTTCTCCGAGTAGTAGTAGACTTGATTTTTTTAAATAAAGTCTTATGTTTAAGCTTTGTGAATAAAAGAAATATAATTAAAAGGAGAAAATTCTATTAAATATAATTAATTAAATTTTTCAATAAAGATTAATTATCAACAAAATTAATAAATATTTGGTATACCAATGTGGTACTAAAAAAAATCAAACATACAAATAAACTTAAGTATCAAATAAATTAAAAATCATTAACATTTTTATGAAGCATGTGGACCTTATATTTCAATTACTCGTAAAATTTGTAACATCTTAGTGATAATATGTATAAAGGTGCCAAAAAGAAAGACAATCAAAGAAGAGAAATAGACAGCACATAATTAAAATATTGTCCTGCAATACAATGCAACGCCATGTCACGCCAGAGCACTCTCTTTCGATATGGGTCTGATGTATGAAGTTATGGTGCAGGTTTGTGTCTTTGTGATGCGATATGGTGTATGTGGATGCTACACTAACTGGGACGCACCAAAATATAAATGCAGTGTCACCAAATAGATACTATTACTTTGTACTAAGACCGTGGACTGCAAAAATCAATTCAATCTGTATGAGATTATTGTAATTTAATTAGTGTTTTCATCTGAATTCTAAGCACATAATTATGTTCACTATTTAGAAACTAAAAATTGTGATATATTAGATAAAACATTTCGTTCAAATTATGTTTAAATCTTTTTTAAAAAAATTTAAATTATTTAATGAATATTTTATACTAATATGATTATAAAAAATCATGTCCAAATAAAATTATGTCTCACAAAACTTACTCGTAGTTTTGTGAATACATAAGAAAACAATATTAACACTAAGGCAAGGACATTTTGGTAAAAAGGAGGTTGGACTATTCCAATTTCCAACATAACCAAAACTGAAATGTAAAAATGTCGTTGAGTGAGTGAGTATCGCAATGAATAGCAACAGCAATAACATGCAGCTGCTGTTTAATTTATTTTTTTATATTTGTTCATTTATTGATTTTTATATAACAAACAACGCAAACGCTTCTCTCTCTCTCTCTCTCTCTCTCACTCTCTTTCTTTCTCTATACAACTTGGAAGCTTTCTCTCTCTAAAAGCAGCAAGGTCCTCCATCACCACCACCACCTCCAATCTCCCTCTTTCACACAGAGAGAGATACCTTGTGCGAGACCAGTTTTCGGTTCATGGATTCCTTTTCTCTTCTACAATTCCATGCATCTATTCTTGGTATTTCTTATATTTCATTCTTCTCTCTTTTACATATTTTTTCTCTCTATTTAATTTACTATTTTTTGGTTTATTAACGGCGACCCGTGATGAGGATTGGATTTGGTGTTGTGCAGGTTCGAACAAGTTTTGGGCTTTTGGTGGTAATGTGGTGGGTTGAGTGATTCCTTCTTGTTGCATAGCTATGGCTACAGATTCGTCTTTTGAGGGTGAATTGCTTATTTTGTCACTCTATTTAAGTGTTCTTCTTCTAATTTTCACCACTTTTTTGTTCTGTTGAAACGGAGGTCATTGAATTCTGTGAAGGATTCGTTATCTGCGTTATGTCCAGGCTCGTGAGATTTAACTTACCGCTCAATTTAACGATCCACATGTAGATTATTCTGTCTTGTATTTTAGCATTGTGACGTATCTGACTTCTTTGGGTTTTGATTTAATTTGTTGTGATCTCTTTGTGCCTTTTCTAAATATTGGTTGGTGATTAGCTTTTGATTTCCTTTTTTTTTTTTCTAAAAAAAAATTAGTTTTTCGTGATAGAGGTGCTTATTATTATTATCATTATTTAGTTTCTATTATTTGATTTAATTTTTGTTTTTATTTTCTTTTGTGATTGTGCATTCGGGGTTAAAGGAGAAAGGAGGGTTAGTAAGCTTGTAATTTGGTATACGATGTGCCAGCTAATAAATTTTCGGGTGTATGGGCTCGATATTAGGAGTATGGAGTCTCCAATAAAGGTCATAGGAGATTAAGTCCAACTGCCTAATTTTCTCACTTGACTATATTTCTATTACTTACTGTGTTTAAAAGTGGTTGGTATGTCCTTGTGATGCAAAGTTAACTGGTTCCTGTTGTATACCTTTTATTATATTTGCTTGTTTTGCCCTTCTTGGTAATGTTTTTGAAGTAGTCAATGTTTTAGACTATAACAAAATTGAGGCCCGGTCAGATAACATACTGGACTGATTTATTACGTATGTGAAAGATAATTGCATGTTATCTAAAAAAAGAAGATAATTGCATTCTTTTTGCATGTAGAAATTTAAGTATTTCTACTTGTAGTCTCAAGAAATTTCTAATTTCTAGATGATGACTTGTCTGGCATGAATACATATTATGGAAGGAGTCTTTGTAGAACCAGTCTTGTCTCCTTCACTGCTTGGAGGTTTTAAAATTGGAATAATTCATGTATCTTATGTGCTGATATATGTTTTCTTTTTTCTTAATATCAGGCCTTGCACTTGATCCTTCTAAGTGCAGTAAATTGAGTATGGAGGAAAAAAGAGAGCTTGTATATGAAGTCTCTAACTGGTCGCATGGTGCATCTGAGATGCTGCAGTCATGGAGTCGTCAAGAGATTTTGCAAATATTGTGTGCAGAAATGGGGAAAGAGAGAAAGTATACTGGGCTGACAAAGTTGAAAATTATAGAAAATCTTCTAAAAATTGTTTCTGAAAAGAAATCAGGGGGGAATGAAACTGCGACGGACCCTGAACCACAATCTTCTCCTGCACCTGGTCAGAAGCCTGCTAAAAGGCAGAGAAAATCTGAGAATCCTTCACACGTCCCTGTTCCTGCGACCAGCGTTCCAGTCAATAATGGTGGTGATACTGTTAATACCACATACTGCAAAAACTCAGCTTGCAAAGCTACCCTGAATCAATCGGATGCATTTTGCAAAAGATGTTCATGCTGCATTTGTCATCAATATGATGACAACAAAGACCCTAGCCTGTGGTTAATATGTAGTTCTGAGAATCCATTTCCTGGTGTTTCTTGTGGCTTGTCATGCCACCTTGAGTGTGCTTTAAAACATGATGGTTCAGGAATTGGTAAGGATGGTGAGCGTCCCAAGCTTGATGGAGGCTTCTACTGTGTCTCTTGTTGGAAAATAAATGATTTACTCGGGTAATCATACTGATGCTTTTCAGCTTCTTGGATGACATCATGTATCCATTTAAAAATTTCTGCTTCTTTTTTTCCTCTATCTTGGAAGGTCTTCTATGCTATAAACTTACTACACATGCAAATTCTTGATATGTAATAGGGTTCTAGAAGATTGTATTTGGTCACTTGTTTACAAAATGCATCAAAAGACTTCCAAAATAGACAATAATGTGGAAAAAAGTCAACTGAGTCGTCTTAGAATACTCTTCATGCAAGTTAAAATCTTGTCCTTCGTCATGTTAAGGTCTTCTTAGAATTCTCATGACCAATTAAATATCGGTTAGCAGAATTATCCAGTTTAACTGTATGAATTGAGTCAATAATATTCCTCACGACCAAGTATTATTTTTAAAAAATAAAATAAAAAATTTACTCCCCCCTTTTCTTTTGCTGAGTTCATAAAGCTTTAGATTGTGTATAATAGAAAATTGTAGCATGGCTTTATTTAGTTCATTAGGACTGATATTTCAACATGAATATTAGGCATGATCAGTTTTGTGAAAGAGAGAGATTGATTATTTGTTGAATGTTATTTTTGATTGCTTAGCTATGGTAAGACACTCTACTCAACATTATGGCCAAGATATTGTGAGTGCTCAATCAAAAGATGGTAAAGTTGTTCTTTTAATGTGTGGTGTATGTGCCATATTCCTTTTAGGATCAAATTTGGGAAATATGTAAGGTAAGATCAATCTCATCTTGGCTTGTTTCTTAAAATGTATTAGATGCTGGAGAAAACAACTGATGGTAGCAAAGGATACTAGACGCGTGGATATACTCTGCTATCGTGTCTCCTTAAGCCAAAGACTTTTACAAGGAACTGAAATGTATGAAGAACTTTATAAAATTGTTGATGAAGCAGTGAAGAAACTTGAACCTGAAGTGGGTCCACTCACTGGCTCACCAGTGAAGATTGGAAGGGGGATTGTGAACAGGCTTTCTTCGGGACCTGAGGTTCAGAAACACTGTGGTTTTGCTCTGGAATCACTTGATTCACTGCTTTCGAAAAGGATCTTGCCTTCGTCACCCAAGCCAACAACTCAAGGTGATCACTCTTTTTATTTTTATTTTTTTCTCAATTTCCCTTGTGGATCTCTATCATTTTCAATTTCCCTTGTCGTTTGTTTTATATATGGAACTAACTACTTTACTCCTTCTATTTATTTTATCTTAATTTTTATCTCTTATTTGGTAATTGGTACAGATATTGAAATACTTGAGTGTAAAGAAGAAATGATTTTATACGGAGATTTATGTTTGGAATGGTCTCCCAAAAGTAACTTTGGATAATTGGTGGAGATACCAAAATTACTTTTGACCACATAATAATGTTAATTTATTTTGATACCCAAAACTATTTCTGGGATCAGCAGCCAAACATGGGACATGACCACATGACCAACTTCCAAGGTTTTTTTTTTTTGTATATGAACTTGTATTGGATTCTGTTTCAAGGTCCATAACTATGGTATTGGATGCAAACATAGAACAGTTATCAGCTTATTATTTTTTTGTCACTGGGTCTAGATTCTCAAAGAATGTAATAATATTGATCTCTGTGTACATACTTTACATTTTCAGATGCATGTTTGCTGGCTCCAAATATGGTGAGGTTTGAAGATGTCACTGCCACAACCCTCACTATTATTTTGGGTTTTGAAGAACCCTCAGGTGAAATTATTGCTGGTTACACCTTGTGGCATCGCAAAGTTGATGATGCGGACTATCCCACGGACCCAACTTGCACCTTGCTCCTACCAAATAGAAGGTTCAGTGTCTCGGGTCTAATTCCAGGTACAGAATACAGTTTCAAAGTTGTTTCCAATGATTTGAGGGAGTCAGGTATGTGCGAAGTTCAAGTCTCAACAGAGCATGGTGAGGAAGAAGTCCCTAATTGCTCAGCAACTGAAAGAAGTCAGAGCCCGGTAACCAACTGTAGCAGCCTTTCCAATCCATCATCAGTGGAAGATGAAACTAATAACTGTAATCCATATAGTGACCTGACTGATAACCGAGCAGACCATTATCCTTCTTATCACAAGGATAGCAACCAACTTGCTTCTGGAAATTTATCGAATGATGCTATTGACTGTTCCAATCTTGGTGGTGCGGGACTTCCTCCTGATGCAGATCCTTTGTCAGACAAGCAGCATGCTGAAACGACTGCCTCCATACCTAGTTCTGATGTGCTAAAGCTCGAAAACAAGCATTCACCAGCGGAACAAGTCACTGGGGACATGAGCACCGATGATGGGTTGATTTCCCCAGCTCTAACAGGGAGGGAATGTGTGCCGTTAGTGGGTAGCTTGGAAGGAGGCTTGCCTAATACTCCCTGCAAGTTGGAAACACTTAAGGATGGACCTGGAAAGAATAAAAGATCCAAGTCCAGTGGCAAAGATCAAGAAAATGTATCCGGGAAAAGGGAGGGCCCCCAAGATGGAAGCACATCCAAGAAGAGAAGTGGAGAAAGGCAAGAGGAGGGCCGTGTCTCAAATGGCTTTTCGGATCGTGATTTTGAGTATTATGTGAAGGTGATTAGGTGGCTAGAGTGTGAAGGTCACATAGAAAAGAACTTCAGGCAGAAATTTCTGACTTGGTACAGCTTAAGAGCCACCCCTCAAGAAGTTAGGATTGTGAAAATATACATTGATACATTTCTTGAAGATCCAGCATCTCTTGCAGAGCAACTTGTGGACACCTTCTCAGAATGTATATCCAGCAACAGAACATCAGTTGTGCCAGCGGGGTTCTGCATGAAGCTTTGGCATTGACCAGATTTTGTAGGTCCAGCTACTAGCCGCAAGCTTGCCATGCAGTAATTCTTTAGATTTTTAATATATTCTTCATTTAGACAGTTCAAATACATATATTTATTTCAACATTATCATTCATATAATGATGTAAGAATTTTAGATTTACTTTAATTATACAATTACTATTTAAATTGATAATTTTTTTTCCAATTTGCAACTCGGTCACCGTTACACTTTTTGGTAGGTAACATTGAAGAATTTATACTAAATTAATTTATCTATAGTTGTAGTCCTCTCTAGCTGACGAAGCTCTCAATTTGTTAAAAGTTTTTCTACCCACGAATTGAAGGTCTATTATTGGCGTGGAACTTCAATCTTCTAACAATTTGATTGTACAGAAGAAATTTGTGTGTTGACTATGTAATCGTGTAGATTAAGTGAACGATATTTTGACACATCGTTAGTGAGCAATAATGAACAATAATTAAAGCTAATCATTGATGGAGTAATACTTAGTAAAAGTAATGATTTATCCAGAAATTCAGAATTATTCCGCAAGTTAATGTCACTTTTATAAATGCAAAGTATCAGAGGTTAGTTGAGTTGTGTTGTCAATCATGAAACGATAAAAGTTAATAGTCGAGTGTTTAACGTAAGTTCCTATTGCAAGAATAATATTATGGTTTGTTGGACTTGTCTCGCCCGTGATTATTGCAGTAATTAGTTGGTTAAGGAATCACGGGATTTGATTCATCTGTTTTGTTTTTCGTTTTCCAACTTATCTCCCCCGAGTTGATGACTGGATCAATCAATCCTTTTCAAACCATATACATTCACTGAAGTATGTCTTCAACAAGAGATTTTTATACATAAAGTCAAGAATTGAATCTTGATTAACATACTTTAAGAACTCAACTATCTACCAATGTGTGTTGAGCCTTGTTGGTTTTGGATTTATTTGGTGCAATTTGCCATATCACAATGGTATGTGTATATTTGAAAAAGAGGGAATTGACCTTTTCCGTGAGTTAAAGAATTGTACAAATGTGAAGCTCAACACATCTCTTATTGGGTGTTGCTAATGCGGGTGCAGCTGCGGTTGAATATGAACTTTTGAGCTCCGTACCGCATTGATTGAAATCTATGAATACTAGGACTAGATGGCCTATAAATAATCAATTGGCAAAGGTTTGACTCAAACAAATGCACTCACTTTCATTGTTGTCAATTGTTATAGTGCCTTGTAATCACAAATATCTATTGCATGAAGATGCATAATATATATGTTGTCCCACCATCCGTTGAGCACTATAGATGCATGGTTGATATTTTGAGTCAAGGTGAACAAATTAAAAAGGATGATATGTTCATTAATGTAATATGCCCTAGAAAGGACAGGGAAATGGGAAGTATTAGAAGGAATTAAAGCCTCAAAAATATCAAAATATAATGGAAGGAAGTACGACATTGTGCCATAATGGGTAATTGCTAGGAGTTTCTTAGAAATTGATCAAATCGTCCACAATGTTGAAGTAGTATAGGAAAGTAGCACAAGGATTTCAATATAACAAGATACACTTTATTTTTATTCTTACTATTTGAAGTAGTATAGTTTGGTTCACATAGATTTCAGACTCATAAGACATGTTCAAGAGAAACACCAGTTTGCTGTTAGTTAGTTTTGCTAGTGTAATTTGAAGTCATTTTTTATTTGGCCAGTAGAGAAGGTTGTTTGGATTCCTACAATGTCCATATCCAGCCAAACATAATTGTATAATGTGCACTAGAAAGGCCATATGAAAAAGTGGAGGAATCGTTTGTTTATTTTATTTCAACTTGTTGGTAAAATTTTCTCAGCACTAGGAATTGGCGGGCCCCTGTCAGCACCCCAAGTGTTAATAAAATTGTGTAAAGACATGGTATTGTACTATTTGACTGTTGATGAAATCAAAGCTTTGAAGTCTAATCAAACTCTCCCTTTTCTTATGCCCACCGTCTACTTATACTACTTTACACATCATTTCAGGATCACCAAAGCCTATTTCTTTAGTCCTTATCCTCTACCTGGTTCAAGATCAAACACTGATTCTTAGTTGCATAGCCCTTGTCATATCTCTTTTTTTAATCAAAACCTTCCATTCAACACTTAGTTGAGTAAAATGTCTGCTGGAACTTGTGCAGCTCATATTGCTGGGGCTGGCTTTGTAGGCTTGAAGCCCGGCTCATTAAATCTTTGCCCCAGTACTGGGTCCATAGCATGGAAAAGGAAGGTTGTTTCAAATGGTTCTAAAACTTACTGCATGAAGGTGAAGTGATCAAATTCATTGTCCATATATATGATGGGTTTAAAATATAACATGATTTAATCTATTGAGTTTATACTTCCAACAGACATGGAATCCCATCAACAATAAGAAGTTTGAAACACTGTCCTACCTGCCACCCCTTTCAGATGAATCAATTGCAAAGGAGATTGACTACATGCTCAAGAAGGGATGGATCCCTTGCCTTGAATTTGATGAGGTTAGTTTTAGATAAATTTAGATTGTTATGTTGTAGATTTGTGCTTTTTCTTTAATTTCCTTTGGAGAAAGCAACTATATATACATTAGAATTGTTTATATTAATTCATCTAAAATACGTATAAAAGACTAGCAATTCTCATGCCATCGAGATTTAATAAAACTTACGGATTTGACTTCTGTCAAGTAAAGGAAGTGCATCTCAGATAATAAAATACATTAATAACCATTGATTAAAAAATCAGCAGTTAAGATAGTAACTAAACTCAAAAGTTTATTTACACACATTTTTTTTTTTTTGCAATTTCAATGGTTGATTTGTTGGTCAACCATAATAAATGCAATTTATTCTATCAAATAAATATTTTTTACTTTAAAGGGTTGGATGTAAAACTTTATAATTGTTACGAGCTTTGATCTAATCTAGGCTAGGCTGATTGTGTGTCATATTGTATCATGGAGAATTTTATATATATTTATGTTTTTCCATTGATGCTTTGGTTTTATAAAGATGGTTGTGTATCTTAGTAACATGGAATTGTGTTGCTTGGAACATGAAATTAGTTGGGGTGTGTTCGTAGAGAAAACAGCCATATGCCAGGGTACTATGATGGGAGGTATTGGACATTGTGGAAGCTACCAATGTTTGGTTGCAGTGACTCTTCCCAAGTGCTGAAGGAGATCCATGAATGCAGAAGGGTATATCCAAATGCATATATACGTTGCTTAGCATTTGACAACCAGCGTCACATGCAGTCCATGGCTTTTGTCATTCACAAACCTGATATCATTACTACCACTTGAGCCTTTTTGCTCGTTAATTTATCTCCAATTCCCCAATTTCTCTCTTTAAAAAAATGTAATATGAACTTTGCTGTTTACTTATCTAGCGGTATGAATAAGATGGAATTGGAAGTCGCAGCCGTTTGTTTGAATAGAACATAAAAACGTGATTGAGTTTGGTTTCGTTTTGAAGTAATAATTCCACCACACATTTAGCTTGTAATTGATTAACATCACGGTGTATTTCTTAAATTAAGAACAAACATACTTTTTTGTTTTAGTTGCATACTGTAATCATAGTTTTATTTTATATAGTGTTTCCTTTTTATCAAAATCATTATGTGAATTTGACTAACTCCATGTCATTTATAGTAGGTCACATATTCCGTGAGGACACTAACTTAGACACTTTTTGTTGGTGAAACTACATTCTCGCTTTTATTACTAAACTTTTGTACAGGACAGAATAGCTCTATCTTACTACAGGTTTAAGTAGAGTTTAGTTTGGCATTCTAAGGGTTTAGCTCCATGTCCTCCCTTGGTTCTTTGTTGCTTTCTTTTTATTCTTTTGTTGAATGATATTGGGTGGTGCAGGTTTTGCTGGGGGTTGTTTTGGTGCCAACTTGGTTGGGATAAAAACAATCACCAACTTCTGTCACATCCTTCTTTTGCTTTAAAAAAAAATCCATTATGGTAGGCATAAATGATCTGGCCTCTGCATAGGTTCCACACACATGGTTTATCCCGTGTACAAAGATTGAGGGATGGATTTCTCTTTTTTGGATCAAGAAGGATTGGAGGATTTTTATTTGTATTATTATTAGTATTTTCTTATATTTTTGCAAAACTAGCCCATAGATTTCAGCATGTATCCCTTGATTTAAAAGTGTCAATTTGTGTTCATATATGATTGCGGATCACAAACAAGAATATTTTGTCTAAGCAATCGAGTTAGTGGGTTAGGAGAGATCATTGATTTGATCTCTAAGCCCCTAGTTTACTAGGAAGTGAAGCATGAATGTGGTCCTTGTTGACTTTGGTACGAGTAAATCACCATTAAACAATCAACTTTCTCTAATATTATAGTGTTCTTTGTGCCAAGTGCCAACACCAAATTACCTAGGGGGTGTCCCATTGTCCCTTTCCCCTCCCCCTTCCATTTTTCTTTTGGCAACTTACATGTATAACTAATAAATTATACTACTTTATTATGCTAGCTTGCCGAAATTTCCCGTCATTCAACACTTGGGCATTCGGAAAAAATACGTCGCCTGATTGCTCCTTTCACCAACATACCATGCCTAGAAACCATAGTATACAAATAACACTTTCCGGTTGTGATCTAAAAATGGTTGCTAGATAGTTGTAATTCTTAATGATTGATTATATGTCATACAACAATTTCAAGTGATTGGAACTTATACTTTTTTATTTAAGAAAATATAAAAGTGAGGCACAGATATAAAATAATTGAGTCATTTTTTAATAAGGTGTTGATAAGGAGAAATCATACATCCTCAACATTTTTATCCATTAGAATACTTAATTTTGATGCTCAAAGTCCAAGAATTGAAAATAAGATAAGCAACTTTCCCAAATTCCAAACAAATTTGATGACACCTCTTCTATTAATCGGGAAAAAACTCAAATAAATTGTATAACCATATAATTTGGCTGCACCAAATTTGTCCAAGATTTACCACTGTTTAGTGCCAGAAAGGTAGAAACCATGGCGGGCATACCACAAAACAATAAACTCAAACCGTTATAGGATAAGACTCATTCGAAGATTGGCAACCGAGACTAATTATGTGTTTGGTAAAGAGGAGAGAAATAATAATGGAGAAAATTCACATTTTTTACATTATATTTTAATTAAAAAAATATTCTATGTTTCTTCTCTAAACTAAACACACTAAGGAGAAGTTGAAGAAGGGACCAGAATGCGTACGTAACATCTTACACCAATCGCTATCCAAATGTGGGTCCTATATCTATCTTATGGTTCCTCTTTTAAGTTCAAAGACCTGCATCACTTAGTTTTTGCACTGCATAAGATGTTCGGGTTTATCCTTTGCGTTTCTTCCTTTTGATTGCGGTTCAAATTTCACAATAGAGCCGATTCCAGACTTGGTTGTCAGTAGAGCACCGGAACATGTCACTTCGGTCAACATGCACAAGAATTTTCACTTTAAATGGCTGTTCATTTTGAGATTTATTTTTTTAAAAAAAAGACAAGTACACTAAAATGGTTGACATGAAGAAAATTATTTCATCACGAATTTTCAGTGGTCTACTTAATCTAGTTCTTCAAGTTTGACTATGTTTTGAAAAAAAAAAATACTGTCTTTATCCTTCTCTACCATCCTATTTTAAAATATAAACTCAGAACTTGAATTAAACTTAGTTCACTTCAATATAAATGAATCCATTAACAAAACCAAATAATTATATATGTGCCTCTTAATTATATTTTGTATTATGCATAGCTTTTAATGACATTAATAACTATTTTTAATCATTCTATCATTGATTTTAATATTTTAAAAGTTTAAATGAAGTTTGGAGTTTTATATAGCTTAATTATTTTAAATAATTCAAATTTGATTCTTAAAAATTTGATAACTAAATTGATTCATTTTTTAGAATTTAAAATCCAGATTACTTCATTTTGAAGAACTTGAAAATCAAATTAACCCTTTTTAAAATTTGACGAATCAAATTGATTCATTTTTAAAAATTTAAGCATCAACTTAAATCTTTTTAACTTTTTGAAAATCAAATTTAACCATTTAAAATAATTTGATGACCAAATTGATAATTAAGCCTTTTATATATTATCAACTTCATTTTTTTTATCTAAAATCTTTATTTTATCTTCTAAGATCACAAAATTTATGGTAATTGTTTAAAATTATTTGTTAATCGTGTTGAAAAGTCACAAAAAAAAACTCCAAAAAGTTCATCTACATTGGATTAAATGTAACATATTTATCCTTCAAGGAGATCAATTATATATTTTAAAATAAGAAAGAAGAATAATTTACACTATAATCGCCAAATATTTGACAAGTGACCTTTTATAATAATTATTTATAAAATTATATTAAGAATCATTTTTAATCAATTGACTATTATTAAAGATTGTCCCAACAATATATCCAAATTAAACATCTCTCGGTCTAAGTATTTGTTTAACAAGTTAATTTGGTAGAACAATATTTACATAATGCTAGCTAGGATTATGATTTAAGTTCCTGAATAGGGCATGTATGCTATTCTCCCCTTGAGTCTACAAAGGGGGAGAAGGGGAGAAGGATATGTCTTGACCTGCTAGCCAGAAATTATTGTTTTCTATTTCGTTCATACTCGAGTGAAATTGATTTTTCTAGGTCGAACCGGGTTCCGGGTGAAAGAGGGGGGATTTTGAGATTGCATGGCAGGATTCGGAAATTGAAAGTCATGCCCTTTTGTCATGTCCCGCTAGCTCACCCAGTCACCACTGAGGGCTATTCAACAGGGGGCAACAATAGTTTGGGTCAGAGTTAATAAACATCCACATTTGGTCAGGATATTGAAGTACAGAAACCTACATAATCAAACCTCGTGCATCTCGTGACTCATGATATAATTGCTGCTATTATCATCAGTTTGTGAGGAATCTTTGGTACTCCTAGATCAAAAGATTACTCTTGCTTTTTACATTAAATGTGTATCAGCATAGATATAAGCATTGAAACTAATGGTTTAGAACAGAGAGTTAACAAACTCGCACATCCAGAATCACTTGATTACATAAAGCCTGTGCATCCCAAGGCGTAAGGCATGCAGATAAATGTACATACCGCATGAAAATTTGGCAAATTCTATGAACGTAACTAGACAATTAGATGGGTAAAAAATAAAACATGCCTAAAACCAATTACACAGGATATATTGAGCTGAAGGTAGCACGGGATATTAAATGAACGACAAAAGTAACTGGTGGAACGCTTGCAAGCTTTCATTTTGGGTCCCACCAAAGGTTTCTGGCTCCAATCTTCCACATGATTAAACAACCACCAAAGGATATATTACTCGTCAGCAATGAACAATGTCAATAGTCGATTAAGCAGGCAAAGGAAAATACTTAGTACTGTGAAAGATATTTCCTACCAACAAGAAAAAGGAGGAATAATGCATTTGCCGTTCTGAATGAAAATGAAAATAATGACTGACTCATTCATAAGCTTAGGGATGGCTTTTTCAAAACAGGGATTTCATAGAAGTGACAGTGAATTACCATCATCCTTATTTCCAATAATGCTATTTCTAAGTTACATTGTCACAGCTTATCCCTTTGAAAAGCAAACATACTAACATACCATATTTCTGTTCTACAAACAAAAGTAACACAAACAAAATAAGTGCACTCCAGCAGTGAGCTCAATCTCAAATTATATAATATCTGCTTTATCAGAGCAAATATATAGTTACTATTGCTATTATATCCAATCACAATTCACGTTCCACAGTCTAACCACTTGTGGTTGAAATCTCTTTACAGTTTACAGTCTCCAATCTTGGACAAGGCTTTGAAAAAGATAAGGTTTTTCTACAATCAGAACCATAAATAACAATACTTCACATTCCCTTCTGTTCATAACTCATAACTTCCATCCAACATGCCTGCCAATTCTTTGGTCAATAGTCTATTAGCCACCTGCATTACTAAATGGATCAATCATCAACAACCCAAGTAGCCAAAGAGCCCAGGCCTAAGTTTGGGAATGTATACAAGAGAAGCTAGAGGTGTTTGGCAGAAAGAAGGGAGAGAAGCATGTGAGGATGTGAAAGACTGGTAGTCCATAAGACATAGAGAAGAGATAATTAAGGTGACAAGGTATACAGGGGACAAATCTGTTATGGGAAGGGTATGAACGAATTCTGTTGGTGAATTGAGGCTTCGGGTGAATTCTCATCTCTTGAGGATCATCCATTATCAGTTTTCAATTACCAAACTTGAATCATGTTACACATATTCAAATTTACTTATTGCTACCATGAGTGGAATTGACAAAGTGTGTCAAAGTCCCCCACATTGCATGTCCAAGTACTGATGTAGACCAGAATACCTTGCCTAAGCAACCTATTGCCTCCACACTGAATAACTCCGCAACATACTTTTTTTTAACAATCATTAAAAACTTTGCCACTGTGATATTACTCACATTGTAAAACTGCAAAACATGAAAATTGATTCATATTGCCAGGGAAATTCAAATTACTATACATATTAGGACAAGAGTCTACGATTATATTATCTGACTACAATCACCTCTCCATTCATCTCTGATTACATCAATCTCTCCTATATGTTGAAAATTCAAATTAACCTCCTAAACAAGATTTGTGAAATTTGAAAAAATATATTTAAAAATATCAGAGGGAAGGGAGGATAGTGATTTGTGTAAGAAGGGTAAAATATAGGCAAGGTGGGAGTAATTTACTCTAAGGATAAGCATCATTAAAGACAAATAGGGGTTAGTTTTTGAGGGAGAAATATTTTACTAATTGACTTGTGTTTGTTAGCCTAGGGGAAAAATGAGAGTAATTTATCATGGATACGAAACTCTCCATTTTGGGTGTAATAGTTTTCATTGTCAGGTGTAAGATGACAGGAGAAAAAATTGGGAGTATCGGGACTTATCTCCTGGATAAGATTACAGATAATAAAACATTACTGAATCAATGTTCAAGACAACATTCTAGTATCGCAAGAGAGCTATATAACCACAAATAAAATTGAGCTAACCTCATACTACGCATGAATACTAAACTGAACAATATACGAAAAGAAAGGCACACTCCAACAACATGAATAATAGCTATCATCACAAATCCACACACTGTTGTTGCTAATTTGCTATTAATCGTCACCGTCTAGAAGAGGAAAACAATTCAATTTTCAATCATACGCTGAATTAAGCTAAATCCGAATCTAATTGAAAGTGGCAACCCTCAAATTCAAACCAAACCCTAATCCACGATTAATAATTAAAAAGAAAAGAAAATTGAACCGACCTGAATAAAAGAAAACCCTAGCGATTCTTCTCAGCAGGCAATGGGCGATTAAATCCACCACGGCGATTCATATACTGGCGCGGTTGGCGCTTGGTGACGGCTCTGATGCCGCTGACGTCAGCACCGGGAACCGGTTTACCCTTGGTGGAGTCAAATCCGGTGGGAATCCCAAACATCTTCATCATCTCCAACTCGTCCTCGTTCCCCTCAGCTTCTCCTTCTCCGTCTCCGTTCTCCTTCTGCTGCTTCTGCTGCTGCTCCTTCACGATGCCGTCCACGAAGTCCGATACCACTTTCTTCGTCTCCTTGTGCTCCGCCTCCGCCGAGTCTCTCCGGTGGCGCTTCCGCGGCGGGTCAGGGGACGGCGTCCGGTGTTGCCGCCGGCGGTGGGAGCGTTCACTGGGAGAGGGGGAGCGCGCGTGGCGGGAGCGGCCACGGTCAGCCGAACGCGAACGAGATCTCTTGCTGCGTGCTCGGTCTCTGTCTCGGTCACGGTCACGGTCGCGATCACGGTCGTCCTTATCTCTTCTTCGTTCTCTTTCTCTGTCGCGAGTTCGGTCTCGGTCTCGGTCACGATCCGTCATGGTGGAAGGTGTGAAGGTGGAGATTGAGGTTCAGTTCAAGACTTCAAGTCATGGTTCTAAACCCTATAAACCACTCCATGCTACTACTACTGTTACTGCTTGTGGAGTGAACAAGGGATGAATGCTGTGAACTGCCGTCAAGGAAATATTTTAAATTCACACAAATAAAAATTACATTTACTAGTAAAAAAAAAAAAAAAAACTTAGTAACTATAGTGGTTAAAAAAATTAATAAATAATATTTTTATAGAAAGAATAAATAAACTTTATTAAAAAAAAATACGATGATGGTATATTTCTTATAATTGATTGTGCATGGTTATTTAATTGATAAATTTTTAAAAATATTCATTTTTTTCAGTTTTTAAATTTCTAATTCTTTAAAATTCTCAAATAATTATTAGCATCTTCTAAAATATAAAAATATAAAAGAAAAAATTTAGGTACAAATCTTTTGATGTTAATATATAATTGAAATTGAAATTTTATCTAAACAATTCATGGACATTTAAAACTAATATTGATCATTAAGGTAAAACTTGAATCGTCAATAACACTAAAACTACTCACCTTAAGCTAGGTAAAAGGGAAAAAGAAAATTGATTCAAAATAAATTTTAGGAAATTTTATATAGTTAGTTTACTACTACATTCTTTGCAACTTACAGATCTATAAGAACTTATTATTTAATTTTTTTTATACTTATTAGACCAATGTCTCCTAACATCTTCCGTTGAAATTAAAAAAGAAAAAATGTCTCCTAACACGAATCAAATTTTGGGCCTATAAGCAACCCAAAATTCCCAAGTAACATTTGGGTTATCAAATTGCTCCTTTCCGGGTCAGCTCACAATTAACTTGTGGGAAATTCTACATACACTATATAATTTTCCACATGCACTATATTGTAATAGTGCAATACCGAAAATAGCCCTCTCGTTTAGGTTTAAATTTTGAATCCCTAAAGTTCAGCTTTTGCGCCTTGTCTCATTTGGAAATTTTCTGGCTCGCTTTGCATTCGGCTGCTGAGGTGGTGTGGTTGCTGGTGTGCGTGGTGGTTGCTGGTGTTGCAAGGGTTGTGCGCGGTGGTTGGTGGTGTTGCTGGTGTGGGTCATTGCGGCGGCGGCGACGGTGTTTGGTTTGCAACGGTGAGTGTTTCTGTCGCAGGGGGGTACGGATTAAGTAATCCGTGGTTAGGAAACGGATTAGACAATTCGTAAGTAGGAGCGGGGAGGGGTACGGACTATAGAATCCGTGAAGCTGTTTCGGATTTGGCAATCCGTAAGAATGTTATGGATTAAGCAATATGAGTCATACGGATTGCTTAATCCGTAACATTCTTACGAATTGCCAAATCCGAAACAGTTTCACGGATTCCATAATCCGTACCCCTCCCTGCTCCTACTTACGGATTGTCTAATCCGTTTCCTAACCACGGATTACTCAATCCGTACCAGTCCATTTTTTAAAAATTTGTGAAAATTGGCATAGGCAGCAGCATGTAACAACTTTTCAACATTATTATGGTTAATTTGAGAAACTGCAATGGTGTATGTGGTATGAAATATGGATTATACGCTTTGTTTAATTGTGACATTAACTTATGAATTAGTATGTTATTTTGGTAGTTGCTTAAGCCAAATTGCTTTGTGATTAAATGTTTCACCTAGTATGGATGTTGATCATATACTTTGAGTAGTTG
>PYAF01004554.1:165275-191057 GCA_007407185.1 Glycine tomentella | reverse complement strand
AGACATGGAGGACATAACTAATATTAGGAAAAAATGGGCAGCATTTTTTTTGGAATATAAAAAATCCTTGTAGACAGGTAACATGACTAGTAATGGATCCAAACCTTCATGGTTATTTTGTTATTGGCTTGGGATTAGACATTGTAAATACTTTATCAACATCTCTAACTGTCTTTAGATGTTAATGTCATTAGTTATTGTACATTTTATGGAATCATTTGGGCTAGGAAGATGTGTGCCCAATATGTTTATTGCAACCTTTTATGGAATTTTGTGATCAGTCTCCATTACATTGTCTCTCTTCATGAATCACTTAAATGTCACATCTTAATTGATTGCTTAGTTTGATTAGAAAGGGAAGCTCTATCATTGACCAAGGAAGTTGTTTCCTTAAAATGTAATGCACTTGATATATATGTCAAGGTTTTGAATTTTGATTTATGTCACTCTTAAGTTCTATGGATCTCTTAGGTTATGAGATAGATTTTTTGAATAGTCAATTATGAATAGGAAATGAAATTTGGCTGGAGAATTATTGTTGGAACCTTGATTAGAACCATATAATTTACAAAGTTACCTAAGCTACCCCATTCCTTCGCCTGTTCAGCCCATTCAAACACACGTAATATACTTCCTCCCACATTAGCACTAAGATGGTAGCAACGATGGATGATGGAGAAATGTCAAATGTTTTAAATCCACTAGAACCCTTCAACTGCTGCATCTAACAATCATGATCAGCCTCCTATGTTGAAGAGGAAGTGAAACCTCCATGGAAATCCAGGCAAGTTTGTTATTAATTCTGTCTTGGCTTATATATTTATCATTCTCAACATCCTTTGTTTTCTGTCTATTTTTTGTCATCATGATAGTAAGTATATTCAAAGCTAATTGCCTATTCCACTAATGTGGACAGTATGCAAAAGGTTGAAAGTCTGCAGAAACTTTGCTCATCACTAGAGCCTATTCATAAAAGCTTCAAGAGGTCTCCATTATTGAGTACCTTAGTTTTAACAGCCTTTGATTTGCTAAATATAGGTTGCACAAATTGCTGTCAGGGCTGTACCTTCAGTCAAGTGGACAGATCTGTGCTAGGCCAGAGTGATTTTATGTTCATAGGGAAATTTATTCTTCTTATGTTAGCAAAGTAACCAAAATTGTAAGTCTGTTAAGCTTGACTGTGTTTTTAACAACATTTCATTAAATCTAACTCTTGTGTAACTTTCATGCATGAGCATTCTGAAAAGCTTGAAGGCCTTCTAAATGATGCTTTAGACAAAGGAGCTGAAATTGTTGCCCGTGGGAGTCTTTAGACAAAGAAGAGGTGATGAAATCACTATCTTTTCTACTTTAAGATGCCTATTTATTTAAAATTGAATATTAGAAATATACTACACAAACTCATACATCACTTCATACTGCCTTAGTTTTCATCATGTAATTAGAGTGACTTATTCCATGTTTTGTGTAATTAAACTTTCATTTTGCCGCATACTCCACTATATTAGTGAGTGAATGATGATGTGAGCCATGATGTGCGAGAAGTGTTACTACTATTTCTTAAGACGTGGCATGTTGGGCCACATCATTATTAACTAGTGGAGTAGAAGCTACACAATCTAAGTCACTTCTCTCACTCACCAAATCTCAGTTTTGGGTTTAACTCAACTCAACTATGTCTTCCTTATCCCTCTATCCCAAGCTTTCCTCTCTACATATTTCTCTCACCATTCGTTCTTCTTCATCCAAAGGTACCTCTCATTCTCTCCTTGCAATGATGCGTATATACTTTGCTTTTCTTCTCTTCTTAAATATCTTTTCTTTTCTTGCTTTTTGTGAAGCACACACCTTTTTCAAATAGGACTAGAGGACAAAGTCCAAACCTATCCCACCAGGTGGCACATACATAGTAAAAGATCATTGCAGGTATATAATTATATGACACCTTATGTTACCCCAATATTTTTTTTTGGTATGTTATTGTTAGTTATCATAATATTTTTTAGATAACGTATTCTTTTCTTATCACACTCTTTGTGGGGTGTGTGATACATATTATATTGCCCATGTCAAGAATTGCTTCATATTATTAAAGTCTTATCCAGATTCCAAGATAGCCTTTCTGAAAGCCGAAAAAGGTGCGAAAAAATATTATGAATATGTTGGAAGCAATTGCATAAGATATTTTTTTGTAGGAAATGAAAGCTCTGTTCCCTCTAACCATGGCCCCTCAGATGACATGATATGGATGATGGTGAGAAGTGGATGCTTTTTCCCTTTGTTGTCCTTGTTAGTTTGTCCTTTTAACGTCCAACATACTGGATGTTGCATGTACTGATTACACATCATCCTGTTCACCTTTGCATTGTGTGTTTGATTTCATTGACAGTTCACCTCTTATATGCTGGAAATTTCTAGAAATATTATATTTGTCACCCACCCCCTTTCACTTCATCCCTTTTAGCGCCCACCCTCACACTTCAACCATAGGCAAGTCCAGTGGTGTATCTAGGACTCCGAGCTTGTGAAGACAAATTATAAAACTTTAATTATATTTAGCGGGTCTAAATAAATACAATTAGAGGAGATAAAATACAAAAAATATAAGATTATGAATGGGCATAAATAAGTAAATCTTGTGCTAGAGGTGTAATTGCAAGGTGTATGCATGTTGAGAAGGAAATTATGAGTTTGTCATACATTGTTATTAAAAATTTAAAAGAATGTGATAATGTTTTACCTAATTTTGTGGTTCTTTAAACATTGCATGCTGCATTTAAAGTGACATTTCAAATTCACAACAATTATGCTAATAAGGTGTCTAAATCTCCTTTCATTCTTGTGAAGTTTTGGGTAACCTAACTATAAGGAAGCTGAAGTTCTTTGGCTAAGTGATTCAGGCATCAATGCATCTTTCCCAAATCAAGGTGACCAAATAAAAAAAATCTTCAATAGCATAATATCTGTCATATATTTGATTGTGTTTTTGCTTGTGCACTAAATAGTATAGTATAGTTATACATTAGGTAGCCTAAACTCATAATCTTCCCGCATTTATATGTTTTTGATGTCTCCAACAAAATGTTTGATGGCCATATTCTAGCTTCAATAGGAGACATGTCAAGCTTGAAGGCATTGTTTTTGGGGAACAATAATTTTTCTGGCAAAGTACCTGAGCATATTCTTAACAGATGCTTCTCATTAGTGTTGTTGAAGATGGACAATAACCAACTCAATGGAACACTATCGAGTGTGATAAAAAATCTTAGACTTATTATTTTAACTGCATCAGGGAACAACTTTGAAGGTGCAATAATAGATGAATGGTGCCATCATGAGCATTTTCTGATAGATCTATCTCACAAATTCTCTGGTCCACTATACTCTTGCTTCAAAATGCAAAACACCTTGTTGTTGCAGGGAAACAATCTTACTGGCATAATACCTGAAGCAATAATAAGAAATTACTCTCACCCAAATGCTTTTGATTTCAGTAATAACAAATTTATGAAACTATTCCTAATAGCATATATAAGCTATGGTCTTTAAAACTAAATACATGTATTTAGTTTTAAAGCACAGAAGAGGTCCATAACAAGTTACACCATGAGTGTCATGGATCCTTTCTTTAATAAAGCTACCTTTGACTTAATGGATATGCAAACTTAGTACCTTAAATTACTTAATTGCCAATGATCAAATACATTGTCTATTGTGTGTGTTTGCAGCTCGTATTGCCGAATAATTTAGAGGACACCGCATGGTAGTGGTGACTAGTGATACACAATGTCATATTCATGGTTTGTATTACCTATCCAACTTTATCTTCATTAAATATATTTGCTTGAAGTTTTACCATCTTGATTGACTTGGACAATGAAATGTCAGGAAGTGTTATGTAGTTTAAATATATTAAGGAAGGTCAATATATTTGTATAGGAAAACAAAAGGAGGACTAATAGTGCATCACTGTTGCAGTTGTTGAAAACTAAAAAGTCTATACACCCTGTAACACCTGGACTTACAATCTTGTTATTATTGATTTTTAATGAAAATTCTTTTCAACTTACTTAAGAGCACCCAGTTGAATATAACAAAATTTTGCCAGTAACTGATATTCCAAGAAAATTTCATCACTGATTAATATTTATAAACCTAAAGTACATATAATAAGAGTATAAATTGACACTGGTTTTATTACATAATACAAATAACTAGGACATTCTGTAACAAAAGAATATATCTTCAAACAACATATCTTTAAACAAAATCTTCTTCTTGTAGACAACTAGGCAGTTTCTCTCTTCGCTGTTCATCTGCTCGCCCGAATAAAATCGAGTTCATAACAGGTGTCAACCATAGACACAAAATATAGGGTAAGTTTATGATAAACATAATTTAAGCAACAAAATATATTCAATATGCAGATATTCATAACAACATCCTGAAAGATGCATAATTCTCTTAGACTTTTATCATGTTACATGATTCTCTTAAACTCTTATCATGTGGTACCAACAGTCAAGATAGCCCCATCCCAGTGGCACAGAACTGAAACGACCAGTCAGGGTACCACAGTGTTGCAACAGGATTCTCACCCACACTTCATGTGATCATCATGGGTGGTGTGATTTGCCCACTGCCGAGTCACACCCCAGCTCAGACTTCTCTTGTCTGAACGCTCGAACTCAGTTCTTGCAGCTATCTGACACACCTCCTCTTTGAGGTAACTCTTATACGCACCTCCTCTCTGAGGCAACTCTTATGCACATGAGATACATGAAACTGATTCACTTAATGCATAACTCTTTCATTTTATCAACTCATATTTATTTTCAACATCAGTCTTCAATCACTGTCTCATATGCTTTACTCAGAAATTCAACATAAATCAAGTACAGAACTCAGCTTGACACTCATGTACAGAAACTCAACATATCATGCATGTACAAAGATTCATAGAATACTTCAGCAAGTATAAAACTTCATTCAGGCATTCAATCATATAATTATAACTTAAATCCAACAATTACTCAGATACCAGTCATACTTCTCAGAACTTCAAACACTTATTCAAACACAAGTAACACTTAAACTATCTTTATCATAAAACTTCCCTATACATACCTTATAACCTCTTATGAAGCTTGTCTATCTCTTCCTAATGGTACTAGCTTCTACACGTGATTCTTCAAGGAAGTGGGGTCTCTTTATGCTTTGAAAATGAAAGGATGAAAGTGAAATGAAAGAGAGGTTTCACGTGGAATAGGTGGAAGAATGAAGTCTTGAATGTGACTTCCACTTAAGGCCTTCCTCCCTTTATATAGAGTTTCAAAAATAATAAAATATTCAAGGACATTTCTATCCTTTCTAGCTAGTTACTCCCATTTGGTTTCATTAGAACTTAGTTTCATCTCATTCCATTTTATTCTAACTAAGCTCATAATGGTTTTCCTAAATATCTTCTATCTTTTATAAAAATCTTCTAAGCCATGATGACTTTCTTCCAAGTGTCCCTCCACTTGACAAGTTCATGAATCTTCTTTATTATTCTACCTATTTCACGTGGCCAACAAGGAGAAATAAGAGAAGATTTTTCTTCTCTTCATGCCATCTTGTATACATGTTCTTCAAGGTTATGATGGCTTCTTATCCCTTCATCAATGGTGGCTTACAAGTGGATAAATATTTCTTAAGCCTTCATGATTGTATCTTATCATTTTAATGTATGAATCTTAAGATATTTTCTACTATCATGCTTTCATTTTCTTAAAGAAAATAAAATTATGTGGTTCTCCTTGTGTCCACATGTCACCTTTTATAAAGAAGAAGAATTCAATTCCAACATGACTTCACACATGGCATTCCTTAAGAGGAAGTAAAGTTCAATTTGAACTCTTCTACCTAAAGGATAATATTAAATAATAGAATTCTAGAGTTTTCTAGAAATTGACTTCAATTACAGTATAAATTGCTCACAAGCAGTCTATACAGAGTGCTACACAGACCTTACATACAAAACTACTCTTATCTTAATTCTGATTGGTCTGTTCTGTTTCTAACCATCAAAATTACTAAACCATCTTATTGAATAAGTCTATTCATCCTACAATTAACAGAAAATTCCACAGGTTCTATTTATCATTTTTCCATATTTTTTTGATGCTTGAATTCTCCTGAGTAAAATTTCAAAGTTATTACTGTATGAAATTCATAGAAATCCTATTCTGAGGCTTCTTGTCACAAAGTATTTTGGCAATTTGCCATCCAAGGGCACTCTGTAATTTCATCAAGTTTTCACAAAATATCAAAGGGTGTCTTGGTAATTTTTGCCTCAAGGGTACTATGGTAATTTGCCATTCACCCTTGGGGTATGATTGTAATTTTCAAAATATCCAAAGGTATTTGTGTAATTCTAGCTCAAGGGTATTTTTGTAACTTCCACTTTAAAATATCTAACCAAAAACATCTAAGGGCATTATCGTCATTTTCACCTCAAGGGCATTTCCGTAATTTTTGCTTCAAAGGAAGGGTAATATGGTCATTTCTCTTCAAACATTTTTGTAATATCTATAATTAATATTTCACCCAAATAATTTAAATATAGACCAATCAAATCTCACATAACCTAACACTCATATCAACAGTTGCACAAGAATAATTCATACAATATATATTTGCAGTTATTGAAATTTCAGGGTGTTACACACCCAATGTTCTTTGGAACTTGTTATGATACCTTTCCCTGTAGGGACAACTATAAGTGGTGTTATTTTGTAGTATCCTATGATGAGTCATACATGAGCCTTTTAGAATTGCCTTGTTTGAGCAAGTGCCTGGAAAATTCCATCAACCATTATTGAAGTTCAAAGAATGTTTTTGGTGTATATATGACACCAGATATTTGCTTTTTGATTTTTTTCAATTTTAATGATTCCATGCAGTTGGAAATCAGTATCTGCCTTTATTTAAAAGGCCACCAAATTAGATGTCTGTATTTGATTTGGTGTTGAAAAAAATTGAATTTCTAATATTTATTCAGTGTTTCAGTATGTCAAAAGGCCTTACAGTTATACAAAACTGAAGTTGAAAGTTTACAAAAAAATTAAGTTACCTTCTACAAACTTTGAATTCTTGGTTCAATTTACACCTTCATTTTCTTTTCTTTTGCTTTCAAGTTATATTCTTTTTCTGCAGCATCTCCGAGTCTATCCTAGGGTATATGAATTTAGACAATTTTATATCTGGTAACTATCCTAAGTTTGATGTACCCTATTATGTTCCCACAAATGTTATATCTGGTAAAAAGTACTTATTCTTGTTGTTCACTTATACCAATTAATTTTAATATTGACAATGACAATTTCTACTTGCATGTGTATTTTGTGTTATTGATATATCAAATCATTGACTCGGCTGAAGTTTAAAATACACATGTACAACAAGTAATGCACATTGTTTATTATTTACTGCTATTCAGGTTACAGAGTCCATGGATGTGCTTTTGTAGACCAGTGCTTCATGCAGCAGCTACAGTCCTACAAGAGATGTCTTATAAAGTCAGGCTGTTGTCTCTGCTTATTCAGTGAGATTTTTAAATATGTGTGTTGCTGAAGAGATAAATACCAGTATTAATTATGTTCTTATGTATATTAGTGCATGGTACTGGATAATGTGCTTTTGTATTCATGTTGTAATGGAAAACCTGAGTTTGCTTAATACTCTTCTTGAATGGCAATTAATTATTTTTACTATTGTTTTATTAGTTTGAAACATCACTTTTTAGAAAAAAATCATCCATCACAATTACTATGAAATCTTGCAGTAGATTATGGTAGTAATAGTAATTTGACTTAGTTTCATTTAATTATTAAATATTATTAATTAATTATACAATTTATTAGTCTAATTATTAATACAAATAACATTAATTTTTAATACAAACAATGATGGTTTTAATGGTAATAACCGTCTTCGTCGAATTTTAAAAAAAAAAACATTCTAAGACGATTCCTGGGAGAAAACCATCTTAGAATGTGAACTTTCTAAGACGGTTCTCACAATGAACCGTCTTTGTAGCTTTGAAAGCACATTCTAAGGCGGTTGATGGGAGAAAATCGTATTAGAATAGTCACTTTCTAAGATGATTCTCACAATGGACCGTCTTTGTAGAGGCCAAACAAACATTCAAAGACGGTTCTCCAGGAAAACCGTCTTAGAAGGGTAACTTTCTAAGACAGTTCTAACAAGGAACCATCTTTGAGTGATTTGTTTATATGTTTTTTTTTTGTTTTAAAAGAAATACAACAATGGTTCTCCGAGACAACCGTCTTAGAATGTGCACTTTCTAAGACGATTCTCACAATGAACCGTCTTTGTAGAGGGGCGGAACAAACATTCAAAGACTGTTCTGCAGGAAAACCGTCTTAGTAGGGTTACTTTCTAAGACGGTTTTAGCAAGGAACCATCTTTGTATAATATGTTTTCTTTTTTTGTTTTAAAAGAAATACTACGACGGTTGTGTCGGAGAACCGTCTTAGAAATGTGACTTTCTAAGACGGTTCAATAACCGTCGTTGAAATCTTTACTTTCTACAATACCCACTACAATGACGGTTGTACAACCGTTGTTGTATGCCTCAAACAACCATCGTAAAAGACCCCTGTTGTAGTAGTGATGTGAAAGCTAACATTATACTTATAAATCATAATATGAATAAACATTCACACAACATGAGACAATACAAAAATAACAATATGAAAAAAGAAAAGAAAAATTAACCACACATTCATAATACTAAAATTGTCAAACATATCAATTACTAAAATGATTAGAACAACAAATCAAATAATTCTGAAACAATATGCATATAACAATGGCAAGTGATCGAATATAATTAAAGAGGTGTTTGAGGGTAAAAATCCTGTGTGTATATTGAACTAAAAATCAATGAAAAAGATTCCAAATGATATTAAATTTGAGAACATTAGTAAAGAAAAAAGAACTATAAGCAATGAACATGGAAGGAAATTAAAGGAATGTACCACTATGGGAGAATAAGATTTCAGAGTTAGACAGATAGAAAATTTTTCCTGATGGGATATTGAACACACAATCAACTCTCTCTATATATGTTTCTTTTTTATAACCGAGAATTAAAGAAAAAAATTGTTTTATATTCTTTGCTAGGTGTTGACAATGAAAAAGAGTAAACATGACAAGGAAAAAAACCCTAAATGTATTTAATTATTCATCATATCCTAGGGTTTAATTTTTCATATTTATATGTAATGATGATTTTACTATTACAATTTTGATTATAACTTACAAATTTAATTTGTGAATAATTATATATCTTACAAATTTGATTAGAGCCAAATTATTGGTTATCTAACTTTAATTTCTTTTTAAGTGTTTTAATAAATTATCTTCTTGTGTACCAAAATAAATGAATTTGTAATTATGATTTCTTTTAAATTTAATCACATGTTTATAAAATTATTATTTTTAATTATAAAATCAATATATTATTTTTATTTTATTGATTAAAATCATTAATTACAAATGTTAATATTGATAGTCATCTTCTTAAAACTAATTTAATGCATTCCGTTTTTTAATTCAATTGTTTTCCATTCAATGACTTATCAATTATTTTTTAAATAAATATATTTCTAATAATATATCAACCTACTTTATTTTATATATATAAAGATAAAGATATAAACAAGACAAGGTTAACATAAATACTAATTTTTATTGTAAATTCATTAAATTAATATTCTTGGTGGCATGTGAAATTGATGATTATCATTTGTAATTCTGGGTTTTTAAAAATATGTTCCATATCTTGTATGTAAATGTATTTTAAATTATATGTTCTTAATTCATATTATAAGATATATAAATATTTTTTTAGGTTAAAATATATAAATATTTTGTTTGAATTTTAATGTTTGATTTTACTCCCCCAAATTCTGGGTCCGCCGCTGAACATGAATAAAGCATCTAAATATGCAGTCAATATCCTTGATAACACAAAACGGGATGAAGCAATTACCCTATATTAATGTTTGATATTCATTGAATACATCTTTTATAATAATTAAATCTTTTTAAAAAGAAAATAATCAAAATATTGAACGTTCAAATCATGAACATTGTTAATTGGAATAATGACCATTATCAAATTAAGAAAGTAATGATAAAAATATATTTAAGAAAGTGATAATGGAATCCATAAAAAAGGGACGGGTTTATAATTACTTTAATCATGCATTTAATTAAACTAATCTTATTTCTATACATACTTATTTTAAGTGTATATAATTGATATTGTCATCAATTATATATCTCAATTTGGAAAGCCTATGTCCTAAAGGAAAGGCTATTAAAAATTAGTTGAAGCAATGGAATACAGAAAAATGTGAAATGATAGACCAGAATATTAGAAATGAAAAAAAGGAGTTGGAATGTTTGGATATTAAGTAGGAACTTGGAGGGGGGGGGGGGTAGAGGAGCGTGAAGTTATGAAGAGAAGAGAATATGGCATGGCCAATAATATTAAGAGGTTCCTTGTTATATTGTCAAATACTATATTTGTTCTTTATTATATATAAGAAACAAGTTATATTGTAAATACATTATAACTTATTTCTTATAAAAAAGAACATAGGTAGTATTTTATATAAAAGATCAAGGTTGAAGTGGCTTAATTATAGAAGATGATTCTAATTCTAAATTTTATCATGTTTAGGTCATATTTGTTTTGAGTGTTTATTTTCTGTTTTTATTTTTAAATTTTCAAGATTTAGAAAACATGTATTAAGAAGAAAGTATTATAAGGTACCACCACGTTTTTACTTCTTTAGAAAATATTGAAAACGTTGATTTGTTGTTTTCAGTTTTGGACATATTTTGAAAATATTTTCTAAATTTTAGGTAAATGTATTTTCTCTCTATAGAAAACACTCAAATCATGAGTCATTGCTTATATTGTTAAGAAGAAAAGGAGGGAGGAAGTCTTCTGTCTTCAGTTCGATGGCCATTCAGTGGAAGGTGAGGGAGTTGATGAAGGATAAAGTTAAGGATCACTTCCAAAGGCAATTTACAAGCTCAGATTGGCAAAGATCGAGACTTAGATCTATGAGGATTGCTCAGATCTTTGAAAATGATTGTGACAATTTGGTGGCATCATTTTATAATGATGAAATTAAAAAGGTAGCATGGGATTATGAGAGTTCTAAGATAGTGGGTCTTGATAGAGTGTCATTTTCATTCCTTAATGATTTTGGGGTTATTATGAAGGGTGTCTTATGGCTTTTTTGGAGGAGTTAACGAGAATACAAGGTTTGTCCATGGTTCTAATAATTTTTTTGTTGTGTTGGTTCCAAAGAAAGATAATATGTATAGGTCATAGGAGAATTTAGACTAATATCTCTTATTGGATATATGTACAAGGTGATTGCTAAAGTGCTAGCTAATCACTTTTGAAAGGTGATGTTAAAGTAATATCTAAATGTCAATCAACTTATGTGAAAAGGCATCAAATATTGGATGGTGTATTTATTGCTAGTGAGTTGGTCAATGCAATGATGAAGGATAAAAAGGAAACTCTTTTATTTAAAGTTGGTTTTGAAAAATCTTATGATTCTATGAGTTGATATTTTTTGGATTATATAATGGGTAGAATGGGACTCCCAAATAAAAGAAGGTTAAGGATTAGGGAGTAATAACGATGGTGTCAATATTAGTTAATAAAAGTCCAACAGAAGAAGTAAGAATAGGCTATAAATGCAGGGAGATCCATATCGCCATTTCTATTCCTCATCATTGTTGAGAGCTTAAGTATGATGTTTGATGAGGCCGAAAAAATGAAGTGGATCAATTAGTCCCTAAAGGGGGTTGGATAAGGGCACTCAAATCTAACCTTGGTTTTTTATGCATATATATATATATATATCTATCTATATATATATATATAGATATTCTTAAGCTTTGGGCTTGGATATCAAAAGTTAATTAGAAGATGTTTTCTTCCTTGTATAAGATATTCAGTGAATAAATAAGAGCATTTGCCCTTATGGAACAATGAGCACCTCCAACCACTTGAAGTGACAAAAATAACACAAGAAGGGGGTTGGATTGTGTTTTCACAAACTTAAGTTCCCTTTTATGAAAAAGCCAATTGTTCTGAAGTTAGTTAAAGAAGTATAAGTTTAGAATGAAGAATTGTTCTAAGCTCAAAACAAAAACTTGATTGATTCTGGAAAAAAGTTATATAAGCTTAGAACTAATTTCCAATACTAATTCAGTAAAAAAAAGGTTTAGGTATAAAACTCTTTGTTATAAGTTCCTTAAAAATAGTGTTGTGTAATCTTCTTGTTTAAAAACAAGTTATGAAATGAATGGGCAAAAAACCATAAAAGAGGAAAGGGAGAAACAGTGCACAAAGAGTTTTTATACTGGTTCACCCTAACTTTGGGCTATATCGACTCCTCACCTTTCAAGATGAAATTTTCACTAACATAACTAGCCACCTGTTGGATCACTCAACCACTAGATTTTCACAATTGCTAGTAACCCACTGGACTTCCTTGCAAACCCCTACTAGACTTCCAAACTAACCAACTACTACACTAACAACCCACTAGAATTTTACTTTTCCAGCCAATTGTTGGACTTTACAAAGGTTTCTATGATTTACTTCACAAAGACAAATTCTCTTCTTATAAGGAATTTCATCTAAGGAAATGTACAAGTCTCACTTCTATCTATTACAGATTACAACTCAAATGTATTTTTCATAAGTGGATCTTTCTATAACTTAAAAGAGTTGAAGCAGGAAAAATAGATTTCTCAGATAGAGATGACATCTCAAGTTTCTCTTAAATTGCTTTAATAGTCTTCAAATACTATCTTTAAGTCTTCTTAAACATCCTAAGATAGTCGTTGGGGAAGGGGCCCTCAGCTCTATGAATTCTACAAGAAGTTTGAAATATGACAGTTATCCATAACTTGACGGATATACAAAACAATTCTGAAGTTTCCATTCTAAGAAACACTTCTTATAAGCATTTTGAAGACATGTTGGCATTGCATTCTAATGTTGTTCAGGAAGGACTTATTCTAATGTAGGTTCCTTTTAATGAAGATAACTTGATATAACTTGTAAGTAGCTCAACTTCATCAAACCTGACACTTTTTCCCAGTACAGATCATTCTAAAGTAGTATGCTTCAGTGTGTAACATGTTCATGTTGTAGTTGTTATTGTGTTAGTATATTGTCCTTGGTTTAGACTTTACAAAGTCTCTTTAGTCTTCATTCTGATGTAGCACATCAAATCTTCTCAAGGATAAGCCTCGTCTTTCAACCTGTTGCATCTTGAAATGTTGTTATCATCTATCTTCTAATAAGCCCTCAATGAGTAGTTGCATATGGGAGATGTAATGATATCAACTTTAGTCTTTTGATGAGTCAGCTATCTCCTGTGATTGCATATGGAATACATGTAGTTGCTTGATCATTATGAAGCATAGGTACTCCATGATCTTGAATTTGATACATCATTCTAATGTATTCATATCCTCTCTTATCTTGATTTTGGTTTGCTTCTATAAAATATCATTCTAAGGTTCACATTCTTAGATGAAAATAATAGGAATACCCACAATAACCAAGACGGGGGGTGAATTGGCTTAAACTTGGTCCACAACAATTTATGCAATTCCAGATTTCGTTTTTCCAAAAACTTAACCATGAGAAATTAGTTTCTTTTGAAAACATGAATAGCTTTAATGCTTTAATGAAATCATTTATGCAAGTTAATGATTATGTTCATCCAATGCAAGGATCATAAGATTAGCCTCTTATACACTTGATCAAATTACAAATTCCTTGGCATGTGAAAAGCATAAAACTTTCTTCTAAGGCACAAGCTTCTTGCTTCATCTTCTTCTTGCTCCCCTATATCCAACAATGTCCCCCTTTTTGGCTTTGAGCATGCCAAATATTGATTGAACATTTGTTTAGCTTTTAAGTGCTTTGAGGGATGAATGATAGGAGACTCATATTTGTTAACCTGAAATCAAATCAGCTCTTTGCCAAGAACAAGTGTCAAGTGCGATGCTTGCATAAACATTAATCATTTTCTTCCTTTTAATTTTGCTCTCCCTGACTTAAGTAATTTTGAGAATTAAGAAGAAATAGAGCAACATAAAAACAGAGAAACTTCCCTTCTTATCAACTTGGTTATCAATCAATTTATTTCTCCCCCTATTTGGCTTATCAAAGACAAAAAAAAAATAGCAACTCAAGCAAGGAGAAATGGAAACTAAAATATTATTGATGAAAAGGTAACTAGTGCAGTACACTAATCAAGTGAAAACTTCAACAAGAAAAACAGAGACCAAAGCATAAAGAAAAATAACAGCAACAAAAACAAGAAAGAAAACAAAACAACCTAAATGAGTTTATCAAACTCATAAAGAACAATCCTAGCTTGTATGTTTTCTAGCCTAGACTTCATCTCTTCCAAGGATGAATTAGTCTCAGCTCTATGTTCATGATGGAGAGACAATAAGGCATCCATCTTTTGAATCATGAGAGATTCAAATGGAGAATATGGTTGAGGTTCAGGTTCTCCTTCAGCTTCTTCAGTTTCTTCTCCCCCTTCAGTAGCACCTCTTCACCTCCAGCTTGAGGTTGTTGTCCAACCATTTGCCATCCATTGGTTGTGTTTATCAATCCAAACTTATTTAGATGCTTCTCCTTGATGAGGTTGATGGAATCAATTGTGTGATCAACCACCTCATCTGTTACATCAATCTGAAAATAATCTATAAACCTAGATACAAGAACAACATAAGGAAAGTTATAACTAATCAGCCTATTGGATTTCACCATAATTTCTATAAAGACCATAACCCAATTGATCTGAGTAGAGGTCTTCAAGCCATAAACGAGCTATCAATCATCATATGTGATTTAAGCATGAGTGGTAGACCTAGGGGTAAGGATGTAGGTTATGATGTAATGAAGTAACCTATCTTCCCCTGTCAGATTTCCCACGCCAAGTCTTGTCTTCAGTCTTACTTGTGGCTCTTGAAGCATCTCTTTGTAAGTATCAATTTTGTTGTAACCCCCTATTTCTTCATCGAAGCTCCTTACACCAGCAGAGGAGATTCCTGCAAAAGCTTCCTATACTTCATCATCTATGACCATGGGAACCCCTTTTACTTGGGAATGAATTACCCCATCCATGCTAGCCTTTGCATAGGTGAAAAATACCTTTACTAACTCAAGGTAAAAAGTACCCTTGAGTTCAATAAACTTTTTCAGCCCTTGAGCCTCTAGCAAAGCAGGAAACTGAAATCCCTCCTTGATAAACCAATTAAGGTCAAGGTATTTGGAGGCATAACAAGTTTTGTAGCATTGAATTGCATATAGGTTATTCTATGCTTTTCCTTAGTGAACCAGAGATTTAATCTATTTCCAGCAAAACTGGTTGATTCTCCAGCCTTTCTTTTACTGGTTTTCACTCTTTTAGATGTAGACATGGTAGATTTAGAAGGTAGTGGTTAATGGGTAGTGACTGAGAAAGAGAAAATAGAAGATAAGAGATTCAGAAAATACAAAGCACAAGACTTGGATGAGTGTGAGTGTTTCTTCAACAAGGCCGAATTTATAACCAAAATTCTGAGTTCAATTTGAATTTTGAACGTTGGACCAGTTATCTCACGTATCTAGGCCATAACTACTCAGTGATACATTCAAATTTTGAATTCAAATTGAGATATGACAGTTTAGATTTTCGAAAAATTTGTAGAGATTTGAGAACGACCATACATAATCGATTACGAGCTTATGTAATCGATTATTTTGTTCTTAACAATGACAGTTTATAAAAATGTAATCGATTATCCCGTGCTGTAATCGATTATTTTAGGAAACATTTGAATCAGAAGAAGTTTTGTTTGAACAGTAATCTATGATTTCGATAAGTAATTGATTATTCTAGAGAGAATTAAGATTGAGGATTCAATTTTGATGGACAATAATCGATTATTTTGTGAATGTAATCCATTACCTAACATAGAAAATGACTCTGAATATAGCATAAACTTCAAATAATCGATTGTCCCGTGCTGTAATCGATTATTACAAAGCATTTTGCAGAATGAATAGTAATTATGCAGCCAATTTCAAATTTTGTAGCACATGTGATGATTAGTCAAGTAAGATGGAATTTCACATAGATAAGCACATAACAAGCATGCTAGCAAATGTTAGACTCATCAAGGATACCTAGCATGTTTCTAAGAGTATAAAATTTATCTCTAGCCAAAGGTTTAGTGAATATATCAGCCAATTGATTATGTGTGTCAATGAAATCAATTTTGATGTTACCTTTTTGGATGTGATCTCTAAGGAAATGATGTCTTATCTCAATGTGTTTGGTCCTTGAGTGTATTATTGGATTCTTGGATATGTTGATGGCACTTGTGTTGTTACTTTGCAAGGGTATTTCTTTTAATTCTACACCAAAATCTTGTAATTGTTGCTTCAACCAAAGGCTTTGAGCACAACAACTTCCAGCAGAGATGTACTCAGCTTCAACTGTTAATAAAGCAACACAAGATTACTTCTTGCAATGCCATGAGATTAGTGAACTGCCTAGTAGGTGACAAGTTCCACTAGTGCTTTTTCTATCCAATTTGCACCCTGCAAAGTCAAAATCAGAATACCCAACTACATTGAGTGATGCACCTTTGGGATACCAAAGACCAACTTTTGGTGTTGATTTGAGATATTTGATGATTCTTTTGACTGCAGTGAGGTGTGATTCTTTGGGATTTGCTTGATATCTTGCACACAAACACACACTTAACATAATATCTGGTCTACTTGCTATCAAATATAGTAAGGATCCAATCATTCCTCTGAATTTTGACTCATCAAACTTCTTCCCTTTTTTCATTTGAATCAAGATAGGTTGATTTTGCCATTGGAGTTGCAGCATCTTTGCTTTTCTCCATTTCGAATTTTTTGATCACTTCAAGGCAGTATTTGGTTTGATTTAGAAATGTCTCATTCTTCATTTGCTTCACTTGAAGTCCAAGAAAGAATGTTAATTCTCCCATCATTGACATTTTAAACTCATTCTGCATAGAGATAGAAAATTCCTTGCACAAGGATTGATTAGTTGAACCAAAGATTATATCATCAACATATACATGAACCAATAAGATATCATTCTTATGCCTTTTAATGAACAGGGTTTTATCTACGTGTCCTTTTATGAAGGATTGGTCAAGCAGAAATTTGCTCAATCTCTCATACCAAGACCTTGGAGCTTGTTTTAAACCATAAAGAGCTTTCTTTAGTTTAAAGACATGGTTTGGATATCTGAAATATGTAAAACCAGGAGGTTGCTCAACATAGATTTCTTCCTCAATATACCCATTTAAGAAATCACTTTTAATATCCATTTGAAACAGCTTAAAATCCATCAAACATGCATATGCATGTAGCAACCTAATGGCTTCTAACCTTGCTACTGGAGCATAGGTTTCCTCATAGTCAATGCCTTCCTTTTGGTTGTAACCTTTTGCAACCAATCTAGCTTTGTTTCTGACTATGATACCACTATCATCAAGTTTGTTTCTAAAAACCCATTTAGTGCCAATAGGTTTGAGAGAAGAATGTCTAGGAACAACTTCCCAAACTTCATATGATAAAGCTATCAAAATAAACAATTCTCTTAAATTGATTCAGTTCATCATGCTGACATGCATCCAATGTTCATCAAGTAAGGCTTGATCAATTCTCTTAGGTTCTATTTGTGAAACAAAATCCATATTACAACAATTTCTCAATGAAGATCTAGTAGATACTCTCTTTGTAACTTCACCAATTATATTGTCAAGGGAGAGATCTCTTGTAGTTTTCCAATCTTTTGGCTCTTGGACTGGTGTTGATTGTTTCATTTCAGCAATTGGTTCTTCCTTTTCATTATCCATTGATCCATTAAGTTGTATGAACTCTTCTAAAGGACCTGCATCATTTTCACACTTATTTTCCTCTTTAGAGGGATTAGATTCATCACAAATAACATGAACTGATTCTTCCATGCATAAAGTTCTTTTATTGAAAACTCTATATGCTTTGCTATGTAATGAATATCCAAGGAAGATGGCTTCATCAGTTTTAGCATCAAATTTTCCAAGTGATTCTTTACCATTATTCAATACAAAACACTTGCAGCCAAATGCTCTTAAATGAGAAATGTTTGGTTTTTTACTTTTGTAGTTCATAAGAGTTTTCTTCAAAATAGGCCTTATTAGTAATCTATTCAAAGTGTAGCAAACTGTACTTATAACATCAGCCCAAAAATGTTTAGGCAAATTTGTCTCATTAAGAAGAGTTCTTGCACCTTCTTCAAGGGATCTATTTTTCCTCTCCACAACACCATTTTGTTGGGGTGTTCTTGGAGCTGAAAAATTGTGGTTGATTCCATTTTCTTCACAGAATTTTTCACAATTTTCATTTTGGAATTCTCCACCATGATAACTTCTTATTGAGATAATTTTGCTTCCCTTTTCATTTTGAGTAAGTTTGACTAATTTGTTGAAAGCACTGAAAGCATGACTCTTGGATCTTAAAAACAAAGTCCATGTGAATCTAGAGTAATCATCAATAATCACAAGCACATAGAAGTTACCTCCTAAACTCATAGTTCTAGAAGGACCAAACAAATCTATGTGAAGCAATTCAAGGGGTCTTGAAGTAGAAACAACATTTTTACTTTGAAAAGAATTCTTTGTTTGTTTCTCCTTTTGACAAGCATCACATAGTTTGTCCTTTTCAAACTTGAGTTTGGGTAAGCCAATGACTAAGTCTTTTCTAATAAGTTTGTTCATATAATGCATGTTAATGTGACTTGCCCTTCTATGCCATAGCCAAGATTCATCAATTTTACTTATTAGGCAAGTAGTGTTGTGAATGAATGCATGATCTATAGAGAGTAAATAGATATTACCTTTTCTTTTACCTATATAAATCACCTCACTAGTTTGGCCATCACATATCATATAGAAATTGTCATTAAATGACACTTTGAATCCTTTGTCACATAGTTGGCTTATACTTAGAAGATTTTGCTTTAAACCTTCCACATAGAGGACATTTCTGATCTTGGTTTTAAAGTTGTCTCATATGCTTCCTTCACCAACTATCTTTCCTTTGTTGTTGTCTCCATAAGTGACAAATCCACCATCTTTAAAAGTCAAATTTATGAGCATTGATATGTCACCGGTCATATGTCTAGAGCATCCACTGTCAAGATACCATAATGATGATCTTGCTCTTAGACACAACTGCAAAATTCAAATCAATTTACAAAGGAAGGTACCGAATTGAGGTTGGGTCCATAAGGGTTAGCTATTTTCTTTTTCTTAGGCACCAATGCATTCTCCATTTGGCACATAGAATCTCCTAGCATAGCATCTATTAGATGTGTGACCTTTCTTCATACAGTAGTTACAAGTTACAACTCTTGATGATCTTTCAAAATAAGTCATGTGATTAAACTTTGTTTTTGAAACAACTTTTTGATATTTCTGTTTTGGAGGCACAAACTTGGTTTTTCCAAATGATTTTGATCCATGTTTACCCAATCCAGAAGTATCTCCAACATATTTTTGCACACTTAGTATTTCAGTTAAATTGCATTTTCCTTTATAAAGCCTTTTTCAAAAGATCAACTAAGTAATTATTTTCTAAAAGTACTAACATGTTTTTAACCTTGGCTTTTTTTGAACTCAATAAACTCTTCTTGCAAAGCTTTGTATTTGTCAACATTTGATGAAGAAGAAGCACATACACATCCATTTATTTTGTAGCTTGAAACAAGTTTTAAATTATCTTCTTTCAAGATACAAATTTCAGTTTGCATTTCTGCAAGTTTTGTGACATGCCATCTAAGATTTCCTTTTAGCCTATTATTGAATTTTGCAAGCTTTTGAGCCTCTCCATGCATTTCATGGAAAGCATCAAGAGGGGGGTGGATTGGTTTAAACTTAGTCTTTTAAAATTTATTTATAAAATTAGAGTTAAAGGATCTTAATCATAATTGAACTAAGAATGCTTCAAATCAATCAAACCACTCAGCCCAAGAAATCAATTGCTTAAAATAGAACTTGTTGAGTAATGAGAATAACACCAAGAATTAATGATCAAGATAACAAGAAGAGATTAAGGAATAAAGAACAACACAAGAATTTATACTAGTTCACTTCTCAAGAGAAGCTACATCCAATTCTTCTAATCAACACTAAATTTGAGTTCCACTATTATCAAATTTCAGTTCTTACAAGCTTTACAACAATCACCCTTTATCATACCTAGATGAAGACCAGAAATCTAGAACCATATTAGACTCCTAGTAATCAAGACAAAGAGAACCCTTATCTACTCTTTCCTTCTAGAGAAACCTACTCTAAAAAAAGTCTTAAGAACCCTTTACAATAGTTACAAACAACAAAGAATTCAAAAATGAATTTACAACAAGAATTGATGAAGAGAGACAACCTGATGATCCAACGAATATGAATGAATATGAGTTACCAATCAGAGTTGAAATGCAGAAATCAATTTCAGAACTTTCTCTCTAGAAGCTTCGTTGAAAACTTGCGCAAGAAATCTTTCAATACACTATGAAGATTAAAAAGTGGGACAAGTGCTTTTCTAGCTCAAAAAATGCTTTCTAACTTTGAGAAGGCTTGTATATGCTCAGAGAATTCGAAGTATTAAAGTTAAATGATTAGACAAGCCCTCAATCTATTTATAACAGATTTTTATAATAGAATGTAATCGATTAAAGTGCCTAGTAATCGATTAAAATACCATATGTAATCGATTAAATTGCCAAATAATCGATTAAAATGTTCTTAGCACAACCTGGGAACTGCAACGAGCAAATTAATCGATTAATCCACGTCGTAATTGATTAAAGCATACATGTTTAGTTGTAAAACAAGCTTATGTAATCGATTAAAATTTGTGGTAAATGATTAAAGCAGATACACATAATTCCAGAATTCACTTATGTAATCGATTACAATTTGTGGTAATCGATTAAGTTAGTCAGGCACAAAAAAATGAACTTCAATAATCGATTAGGATTTCATGGTAATCGATTAAAGCAGGGAGACATGATTTTCTTTTTGTGTTGTGTAATCGATTACAAGTAGGCAGTAATCGATTAAATTGATCTTCATGGCTTTCCAGAATTAAAAACAGAAGCTTGTAACGATTAAATTGTTGTGTAATCGATTAAAGCAGTGAGATTTCATTTTTCCAAAAACTTAACCATGAGAAATTAGTTTCTTTTGAAAACATGAATAACTTAAATGCTTTAATGAAATCATTTATGCAAGTTAATAATTATGTTCATGCAATGCAAGGATCATAAGATTAGTCTCTCATACACTTGATCAAATTACAAATTCCTTGGCATGTGAAAAGCTCAAAACTTTCTTCTAAGGCACAAGCTTGTTGTTTTATCTTCTTCTTGCTCCCCCTATATCTAACATTAGAGTCCCTCAATACACCATTTTGAGGTTGACTTCGGTACAACTTCATTATTATGTTATCATGTAGCCTTTAATAATTTTTTGACTAAGGCCTTCTTGATGTTTTTGCAATATGCTAAGATTAAATACTTAGAGGGAAGAACTAACTTCACCATAATTCGTCTTGGACTAGATCTAGAATTATCCTCAACGGTTTGTGTAGCCATAAATACTATTTTTTGTTCATTTGGATCTTCTAACTTTGTATACCATTTTGCTGTAAATATAAGGATCTTATCCTACAAACCTATTGTGATCCTTCAAACTTTAGGATTATAATAACGGAAAGAACAACCCTATTAAATATGAGCTTCATTTAATTCTTCTAAGACTTCTTACTTGACAATATGCCCAAAACATCCATTTTGAGCAAATTTATAGTCATCACCACACATTTCATCATCCTTACTATTTGTATTACTAATGATTTTTCATAATTAAAATAGGGGATGTGGATTTAACACCACTATTCTTAGGGGACCTAGGACTAAGTGACCAGTTGAAAGGAAACGTTCCCTATATGTTTTACATTGTCTTGGATTGGGTCCTCGAGAGTTCTGAAAGACACTCTTAAGCTTGCTATTTAGATAGGTACTAATTAGTATAACAACAACAATAATGGAGATTCCTCTAGTGATTCCCATGGTTGAGTTTACCATGGAGGCCCAGGTGGCACTCCTTCTGATCAATGAGGTTATAGTAGGTGGGGTTATAGTTCTAGAAGTTATCTTAGGTATGTTGTAAGTGTTGTTAGGTGTTACTAGTTGGGGTTGAGTTTCATGTATAATCCATTGTTGGGATATGACCAATTGATTTTTATGTGGGATAATTGTTTTATGTAACATGGGTACTTATTCACTTCTATAAACCTTATGATGTTTATTAACAACTTTAAGGAATGTATAGAACTTTATTTCCATGCATATATAATTACTCTACCCTTTTTTACCAACCTTTGAAGAGTAGAAGATTCGTATTTTATTTTTCTATTTCAATTTGAAAAGCTTTCCACTCGCCTGTAAACATTGGTTGATTTATAATATATATATATATATATATATATATATTATATAAATCAACCATATTTTCATCTCCTAGAAATAATAAAGCTTATTTTCATCTTTTCTAAATGAAAGTGAGTGGGGTTAGAAATCTTGACAATTGGGTGCTACATAGAACATAAGAGTATACTCGAATGTCATCATATTTATGTGAAATGTGTGTAATGTGGACAAAGTATTTATTTATAGGCTTGGAAAATTTATTTATTTTACTATTTCATTTTTAACAATATCCAGTTTACTTTATCAATGCACATATACTTCTAGACGTGAACACATTACTGCAACTAGTTGGATTTGTTAAGAGTTGTTGGACATAACATGCGATTAAAAAAAAGATTTAGGCAAAATGAGACGAGACTAATTTATGAATGCAAAATTCAAGAAGAGGAATGCGACATGTCATGCATTGGTGAACTCACTACTACAAATTAATGCAATTTTATCAAACACATGGATGTCCTTGTAATATTTTGCTATTTCATGTCTGCATCTTGTTGCATTAAAGGGCATGTCATATCGGTTACTGCCCAACGTGAACTTGCTAGTGCGAGTGCAAGGTTCAATCGAAATAAGCCATCTATCAAGGACACTAGCTTTTGCAGTCTGAAATCCACTGTTGGAAAAATAGCATTGCACATTGGTTTTTTTGGACTTTCAACAATCGGTTTTAAACCGATGTTGAAACTCCGACAATGAAAGTATCAACGTTAACATCGGTTTTTTAAAACAAATGTTAACATAACTACACAACATCGATTTTCTTAAAAATCGATGTCGCCTAATAAAAAATTAACAAAAAAAACTGCAAAATATGTAAAATCAACATCGGTTTTACTAATAACCAATGTTGATTTATGAACAACAACATCGGTTTTTACAAAAATCGATGTTGTTTTGCATAAATCAACATCAATTTTTATAAAAGTCGGTGTTAATATGCATAATTCAACATCTATTTTTTTTAATATAATGTCTTTTTTTTAATATTACCCAAATTAAAAAACATACCAATCTAGGCAGTTTCACAATACAATACAAATCATTTATGAATTATAAGTAAAATCAATGATTTCAATACATAAAATGATTTAATATAACTAATTGTAACTAAACTATTTATACAATTGTTAAAATCCCTTAACCACCTAGTGTTTCATTTCTAACTCTAAGATAAAATCTTGTCTACTAAATGCGAATTGCCTTCAATCTCTCTGGTTCCAATGGTCTTGGATTAGTAAAATACTGCATGATATAATAAAACATAACTTACTAAGTATAAATAAAAACAAGTATAACAAATAAAATTAGTTTTCAAGTAAACAATAATCATCTCCCAATTATCCCTAAAACATCCTAGTACTATCGTTGACATCCAATGCATGACATAATAGCCACATTCAGTGCTTCCTCTTTTCTTATTACACTAAGATATTCAAATTTAATCGAAAATTAGTGTACGTGATAATAAATGTAATTTTTAAGACATCAACCATTGTTTAAATGACTTACTTTAACTGCAATTCATTTAGCAGTACCCTTGGATTTAGTTCCTTGAATATCGTTGAATCCCTTCAAAGCACTAGTTAAGAGAAACATGCATGCATATTGTACAATTAATGTATTGATGTCTTACAAATAATAAAGTAAATATCTTATAAATTACAACTGACCTGTTAATAATTTCTTCCAAGTAGTTATCAGGCTTATTGCGCAACAAATATAATCAGAAGACAACATTGTCCTTATGACATATAACAACTAGTTTTTAATGTGCATTGCATTGGAGGCCATTAAGTTTTTATAGTGCATACATTATTTAAATTGATTTGTACAGTTTTACTTACCCATCCAAGTAGGCTCCTAGGTAGACATGTTTATGTGAATTTCGCATCCATTTCTTAATATAATCTTCATGTTCAAATTGATTTATCCATATCTCTATGTGGATTGTGGTCAAGGAATCCATACACAGAAGCGTTATCTATTTGCAAACTTAAGTCATTCATATGCCTATTGTTGTTAAAATAAAGTAAATTATGCATCAATTTAAAACAATTACTTATGTAATGGACTGTAATATAAAGTGAGTTACATAATCCACATTTGTAAAACAGAGATGTTGAGACATTGATCATCGTGTATTATTCCAGAAATATTTTCATTCTTTATGTACAAGGGGGAATCCTCATTATACACCACAAACACAATAGTATCCCATATCACCTGCATACGCCTGAGGAAAAACTGCGGGATCGTCAATGTGATCTGGTATAAAGGATCGTTATAAGGTTCTGACTTATGTACAGGTTTCGCTGATCCCTCAGGTCCCTGTTTATCCTACACAGTTAATAAACATAAGTCAATGACAGTTAACACTTTATTTGTACATAATCCTATTTAAATGATAATAAACACAACAAAAATGAAATACCTTTTCTGAAATAAGTTGTAAAAGATGTGTTGGCCAAGCAAGGAAGGTGTTAAGGGCCTGCCCCACTAACAGAACCTCTTTAGTGGGTACAGGGGTGCTTGCATCAGCATCTCGAACTTCCTCAACACCCACCTTCACCTGATCATTGGCCAAAGGGACGTTGTGTATAGTTGTCGACTCCTTATAAACTCTTCCAAGGGCAACCAGGCGGGGAGGATTGTCATCAACATACAACCCACGCCTGTGTGATGTATCCGTGTCTGGGTCCTACCCCGAGGGATCGACAAAGCTTTCCTTCATGCTAATACGAGTAGCAGAAGGACCAGCCTCAACCTCAGGAGGCGGTATGTGTAACACCCCAATATTTCTATTTATTGTGTATGAATTGATAGAAATATTTTAGGGACTATTAGAAATTCAAGCTATAAGTTGAGTGACGTTTTGTGCTAGATTTTGTAGATTTCGTGAATGATCAAGCTTCCGTAAGGCCTAAAAGGAAATTTTTATTTTGTCTACTTTGGCAGAACACGTAGACACTTAGAGGCCTTAGTTCGAAGATCCCAACGGTCAAAAGCTAGATATGTAAGTTAGAAATATACCTTTAAAATTTTAAGAAGATCCAACGGTGAACCAATTCAGAGTGAGCATTTTATT
>PYAF01004554.1:143580-165175 GCA_007407185.1 Glycine tomentella | reverse complement strand
ATGACCCACATTACATAATGTGTATTTTTCTTATCATTTATAAATTCATTCGAATATTGGGGAATTTTCAGTTGAACTCTTATTTCTAAACTCGTTTTTTTTTTAACAAAGACTCTTTTAGAACTTTTCGTTTTTCTAAATTTCCGAAAAAAAATTCCGCTGCAAATAAAATAAATACGTAATAGATGAGGTGGTTACAGTATGAATCCCTGTGATTGCATCTGGGATTGCATTTGGCTAAAGGATAACATGAGTTGTCGAGTCACTTTTTCAGTGATCGAATGCTCCAACTCGTCCCTGATAATTTGTTTGAGTCGATCCTACTCGTCCAGCCTAATCGACGTAGACGTGAGTGAGCTTGCTGAAGTTGGTCCAAAGTATTGTTTGATTGTCACACCAGCTCAAGCAGCACGAATACGGCCATAGTGCTCTGGTTGCCCAATGGCAGCAGTCAGGACATCTTAACATCCATGGGAGACAAAGCTACCCTGTGTAGACTGCTCTTCCAGAGTATTCTACGATCAACAAAATACTGTATGAGTTTATGAATTTGTTTTCGTTATTATAATTAAATACCATTGAAACAAAAAATTAACTTACAATCCTTTCTGCAATTTCTCGTGCCGCCTCAGATGTCATCTCTCTTGATTTTTTCGTGCGAGTCATGTTTCACTTCACATGTTGTCTAATAGGAGATGGAGGATGAATGATTGTTTTTGTGCTCCCGGATTGGTCTGCTTCCCCCAATCGTTTCTTTTGTTTTTCCTACATTATCTTTTGTTCTAATAAATCATAACCCCCACGAGACAACACATGAGGGACAATGTTTAGTTTTTGGATGGCCTGAGCCTTCTTTCTAACATGCTGTCACAATTTCACAAAAACTTGTTAACTAAATGCTCTTCAAAATAATGCAAGTTAACTATTTTATTTATAAATAATGCAAGTCAACTAACCTCTCATGAAGGGTCTCTACAACTATGACAAAATTGGTTCCACTTTTCCTTGCTGATATTGTACTTTTAGCATACAGTATCATCGTCCTCCTCCTTTCCTTCTGTTGGATACAGGGGGAGCAACATGAAGATTGTAAAGGAAATTGATCAAGTATTGGTTTTGAGCTTTCAACATGCAAATGAATGCCTTGAAGTTAAAGATTGTGTGAAATGTGTAAGAGAAAAGCAATCTAGTAATCCAAGTGCATTGTATACATTCATTCATGAATAAACTAATTGATTTTCATAAGATTTAAACAAGGCTTTCATAAAATAGTTAGGTTTTAAAGATGTTTGAAAAGATTTTTGGAAAAATACATTTCCTGCTGGTTTGATCGATTACGTACTTCATTCAATCGATTATTTTGTTCTTAGTCTAACTTGGAAAAACTTTCAAGAACATTGTAATCGATTACCTATCGGGATAATTGATTATTTGACCTTTGTTTTCATATAAACTACCTTGTGATTGAATATAATCGATTACCACTTCATTGTAATCGATTACATAGTTATATGTATTTTAAATTTGTGCTGGGATAATCAATTACCAATGTATCATAATCGATTACACAGGCTTATTTTGAAAAAGTCATCTCCCTGCTTTAATCGATTATCATTTCTAGTAATCAATTACACCATGTAACACCCTGAAATTTCAATAACTGCAAATATACATTATATGAATTATTCTTGATGTAAGTATTAGATTATGAGAAATTTGGCTGGTCTATATTTGAATTAATTGGGTGAAATATCAATTAGAGACATTAAGGAAATGTTTGAAGAGAAATGACCATATTACTCTTTCCTTAAATCAGAAATTACAGAAATGCCCTTAAGGTGAAAATGACAATAATGCCCCTGGATATTTTTAAAATTACAAAAATGTCCCTACATATTTAAGTGAGATATTTTAAGATGGAAATTATATAAATGCCCTTGGATATTTTGGAAATGACAAGAATAACCTTAGATATTTTTGGCTAGATATTTTATAGAGGAAATGACAAATATGCCCCTAGGATGAATGATAAATTTACCATAATGCCCTTCAGGCCAGATATCCTTAGAGATTTTGTGAGAACCTGATGAAATTATAGAATACTCTTGACTGGCAGAATATCAAAATAGTTTGTGACAAGAAATTCTAGAATAGAATTTCTATGAATTTTATAAGGTGTCAACTTTGAAACATTAGTCAGAAGAATTCAAGCATTGAAAAAATATGGAAAAATAATAAATAGAATCTATAGAATTTTCTCTAAATTGTGGGGTGTCCAGATTTATTTAATAAAATGGTTTAGTAATTTTGATGATAAAAAATAGTACAGACCAATTAGAATTAAGATAAAAGCAGTCTCGTATGCAAGGTTGTGTATCACTCTGCTTATAAGTAATTTTAACTGTCATTGAAATCAATTTTTGGAGATCTCTAGAGTTCTATTATTAGGTAAAAGAGTTCAAATCAAACTTGACTTCTTACAAGAAAATGCCATGGCAAAACTATAATTGAAATTAGATTTTTATTCATCATCAAAAAAATGACACATATAGCATTCAAGGAAGTAAAATTTGTCTTCCTTTCCCCTTTAGCTTGAAGCTCTCGTGTAGAATGGTGTAGAAGGAAGGAGAAAATTCATGAATAAGCCACTCGTAAAGATCATGACAAGTGAAGAGATACTTGAAAGAAGTCATAACACATGTACACAAGATGAGAAGAAAAATCTTCTCTTATCTCCTTTGGTAGTTCACGTGAACAAGGAGGAAAATTGGAGAAGCTTCAAGACATGCCAACTAAGTGGACACTTGTCAAAGGAAGCCTTATGATGAAGACAAGTGGTAGAACACTTGTAAGGTGCATGATAAACCTTGAAGATTTTTCTTATAAAGTAAACGAATCATAAGGAATCTAGTTAAAATGAAATGCAATGACATGAAATTTAGTTACAATGAAACCAAATGAGAGTAAATAGTTAGGAAGGGTAGAAATGTCCATGAATATTATATCATTTTCGAACCACTATATAAAGGGGGTGAAGGGGTCCTTAAGTGCAAGTCATTTCCCAAGACATTTCCCTACACACTTTCACGTGAAGCTCTCCCTCATACCTCTTTCATTTCATTTTCATCCTTCCCTTATTAAAGCCTAAATCAAGTGAGAGAAAAAGACTCCACATCTCCTTGAAGATCACATGTAGAAAAGGCTAGCATCTTTAGGGAAAGTTTGTCAAGCTTTGAAGGAAGAAAAAGATAAGCTTATTAAGAGGTTACAAGGTATGTGTGGGGAAGTTTTATGGTAAAGATAATTTAAGTATTACTTGTGTTTAAATAAGTATGTATAGGGGAGTTTATGCTTAAATAAATGTTGAGTGTTGTTTTGTTTAAATAAATGTTTTTGAGTGTTGTTTTGTTTGGAGTTCAGATGTTGTTGAGTGTTTCTATGAATTTCTATGAAGTTCATGTGTTGCTAAGTGTTTTATAAATCTCTATGAACTTCATGTGTTTCTATGAATCGATGTACATGGATGATATGTTAAGTTTTTACATGAGTAATAAGCTGAGTTCTGTACTTGATTAATGTTGAGTTTCTGAGTAAAGCATATGAGACAGTAATTGAGAAGTGGTATTATTTTGATATTTTGCCTGGCGGGGGTTAATCCGTGTTAATTTGATATTTTGCCTGGATGGGGCTAGTTCGTGTTAATTTGATATTTTGCCTGGCGGGGGCTAGACCGTGTTAAAATAAAAAGAGAATCATACATCATATAATTTTTGAGGATGTTGTTATGACTATCTGTACATTGTATGTATTCTGTTGTTTAAATTATGTTTATCATGAACTTACCCTGTACTTTGTGTCTGTGGTAGACACCTGTCATGACCTCAATTTTATTCGGACAAGCACATGAACAACGGAGAAAGAGATTGTCAAGAAGTTTTGTTTTAAGATGTGTTATTTGAAGAATGTTATGCTTAAGGATGTATTTTGTTGAGATACAATGATTTAGTTATTTGTATCATGTAAAAAAAATCGAAATCAGTTTATACTCTTATTTTACATTACATCAGTGTAATAAATATTAATCAGTAATGGAAATCTTTTTGAATATCAGTTATTAGTAAATTTAGTTTGGTATTTTTAAGCAAGTTGAAAAGAATTTTCATCAAAAAAATCAACAAAATACAAGATGGTAAATTGAGGCGTTACACACCATGCGTTTGAAAATTGTAAGTTTGTATTAGATAATCGATTACCACAATTTGTAATCGATTACACAGTGTATTTGGAAGGCTACAGGTTCCTGCTTTAATCGATCACCAAAGTTCGTAATCGATTACATAGTGCATTTTGATATTTTGAAGTCTCCTGTCTTAATCGATTATAGAACGAAATAATCGATTATTTGGCTCATTGAGAAAATCCTGAAATGCTTATGAACGGTTTAATCGATTACATTCTTGATTTAAACGATTACATGTGCAAAATAATCTATTATTTGGCGCGTTTAATCGATTACAGTTAGTTATGAATTTCAGTTATAAATAGGATTGATGCTCAGCTTGTTTAAAAAAAGAAGAAGAAAAACGATACCCATTCATATATTCTGAGCTTAAAGTTTTTTGTGATCCTTTCAAAGTGTTTTCTAAGGGTTAATAATTTCTTGCTCTGTTTTTACATTGATCATGAGAGTTTGAGTTATTCTTGAGCAAGAAATCTTTCAAGATTAGGGAAAACTGATTTTGATTTTGTTATTCAACCAGTTCTAATACTTCATATTGCATTGCATTCTTTGGATCATCAGGTTGTTTCTCTCCTTAATCTAATTGTAATTTTTGTTTTGGATTTTGATTGTATATTAGCTATTGTAATTGGGTTCTTGCTTGTAACTAGAGAAGGGGTTCTTTTGGTGAAAGAACTGAGTAGTGTTCTCAGGTTCTTGTCTCTTAGAATCTAATAGGGTTTTAGATTTTTGTACTTTATCTAGGGTTGATAAAGGAAGACATTGTAATTGAATGTAAGAACTGGAAATTGTAGTAGTGGAACTCTAACCTAGTGTTGGTTGGAAGAAACTGGATGTAACTTCATAGTTTTGAAGTGAACCAGTATAAATCACTTGTGTGTTGATTCTCTACCTCTATTCTCATTATATTCTGTGTTTATTGATTCTATTATCTTGGATGTCTAACTCTATTTTTTGAGTTATTGAATCCCTTGGCCTGAGCATTTGATTGAATAAGTTTTTTTTTAGTTTTTTGAAAAATGATAAAGATCCTAGGCAACTCTGATTTTGATTAAAGAAATTTTTTAAAATACCAAGGTTTAACCAATTCACCCCCCTCTTGGTTAAGTGTGAACTGTTCCAATCATTTTTAATTGGCATCAAGAGATGGTTCTTGAAAGTTACTCAAGATCACTATTTTCTTTCAAAAATAAATACTTCACAAATAACTTTCAAGGAAGGTGCTTCTTTAAATAGACCTCCTTTGTTTGAAGGGGAGAATTTCAGTTTTTGGAAAAATAGGATGAAGATCTTTATTCAATCTAATGACCCAGGTACTTGGAATGCAACAGAGAAAGGTCCCATGGTGCTTATCAAAACTGTTGGTAATGATATAGTTCCCAAAGAATGGGATGAGATGAATGATGTTGAGAAAAGGGTTGTTCAATATGATTTCAAGGCTAAAAATATGATAACCTCTGCACTTTCCTCTGATGAATTCTTTAGAACAGTTAGGTGCACAAGTGCTAAGGAGATGTGAGAGATGTTAGAGATTGCTCATGAAGGAACAGATGAAGTAAGAAGATCAAGGAAACACTCATTGATCCATGAGTATGAAATGTTCAAGATGAACAACAATGAAAACATATCCTAGCTGCAAACAAGATTCACACACATTATCAACCATCTTTTGGGGCTTGGAAAGACTTTTGATGTTGAGGAATTAAACATCAAGATCTTGAAATGCCTCACTAGATCTTGGCAACCAAAAGTGACAGCTATCAAGGAATCCAAGGATCTTTCCAAAATGTCCATGGCTGCTCTTTTTGGTAAGCTACTTGAATATGAATTAGAAATGTCTCAATTAATGTGTGTTGAAGATGTAGAAAAGAAAGGAAAAGGAATTGAACTAAGAGTTGCATTAACAAGAGTTGAAAAAGAAGAGGAATCAAGTGATGAGGAAGATGAAGAGAACATGAACTTGATAGTGAAAAAGTTCAGCAAATTCTTGAAGAATAAGGGCAAAAGATTCTCAAGAAACACCAAGAACAAGAACAACAACAACAACAACAATAACAAGATTGATAGCAACTTTACATGCCTTGAATGTGGGAAACCTGGCCACATTAAGACTGAATGCTCAATCTACTTGAAGAAGCAACAAGGAGGCAACAAAGTAAAGAAGGATGGAAAAGCTAGAAGAGCCTATATAGCTTGGGAGGACAATGATTCAACAACCTCTGAATCCTCCACTGAAATTGAGGAAGCAAACATGTGCCTAACCTCCATTATCAATGAAGATAATGATGATCTTTTAGATGAAGAAGATGAGGTAAATTTTGAACTAGATCAAGCTATTCTTGCTTTTCACGAAATGCATAATGAGGCTCAAAATCTTGCAAGATCTAACAATAAACTTAAAGAAAATATCAAAGAACATCTTGCAAAAATTTTAGAATTGCAAAATGAAATTTGCAACTTGAAAGAAGAAAATGAGAAACTTGTTTCAAGTTACAAATCAAATGGTTGTGTATGTACCTCTTCCTCTACAAATGTTGACAAAATATGAAATGCTGCAAAAAGTTTTTGATGAGTATAGAATAAACCAAGAAGAGAAATATATGCAGCTCCTTTCAAAGAATAATGATTTGATTAATATCTTGTAAAAGCTCAACAAGGGAAAATGTAATTTGAATGCAATGTTGAGTGCTCAAAAACATGCTGAAGATACTTCTAGATTGGGGTATAAAAAGGTTTCTAAAAATGTCCAAAAGAAAACATTTGTGCCCCCAAAATAGAAGAATAAAAAGAGATCAAGAGTCAATCAAAATGATTTCTTCAGAAAATCTTATAAGGCTGTTGTTTGCAACTATTGTATGGAGAGAGGACACACTTCTTATAAATGTTTTGCAAGAAGGTTCTATGTACCAAATGGTGAATGCATTTGGGTTGAAAAGAAAAAAGAAAGCCACTAACCCTTTGGACCAAACCTCAATTGGGTACCTCCTCCTATGAATTAATTTGAATTTTGTAGGTATGTCTTAGAGCAAGTTCTTCTCTATGGTATCTTGATAGTGGCTGCTCAAGACATATGACGAGTGACAAGTCCTTGCTCACAAATCTTACTCCTAAAGATGGGGGCTTTGTTACTTATGGAGACAACAACAAGGGAAAGATTATTGGTGAAGGCAACATTGGTTACAACTTTAATACCAAAGTTAACAATGTACTCTATGTTGAAGGCTTGAAGCACAAACTTCTAAGCGTAAGCCAACTATGTGACAAAGGCTTTAAAATTTCATTCAATGAAAATTGTTGTATGATATGTGATGGACAAAGTGATGAGGTAATCCATATAGGCAAAAAGAAAGGTAACATTTACTTGCTTTCAATAGACCATGCTTTCTTTCACAAAACTTCATGCTTGATGAGCAAGATTGATGAGTCTTGGCTATGACATAGAAGGGCTAGTCACATAAACATGCATCATATGAACAAGCTTATTAGAAAGGACTTAGTTATTGGTTTACCCAAATTTAAGTTTGAGAAGGACAAACTTTGTGATGCTTGTCAAAAGGGGAAACAAACTGAAATTTCTTTTCAAAGCAAAAACATTGTTTCCACCTCAAGACCACTTGAACTACTGCACATTGATTTGTTTGGTCCTTCTAGAACTATGAGTTTAGGTGGTAATTACTATGGGCTTGTTATTGTTGATGACTACTCTAGATTTACTTGAACTTTGTTTTTGAAATCCAAAAGTGATGCTTTCCATGCTTTTAGAAAAATGGCTAAACTTACTCAAAATGAGAAAGGTTGCAAAATTATCTCAATAAATGATCATGGTAGGGAATTCCAAAATGAACATTTTGAAAAATTCTGTGAAGAAAATGGAATTAACCATAACTTTTCAGCTCCAAGAACACCCCAACAAAATGGTGTTGTGGAGAGGAAAAACAGATCCCTTGAAGAAGGTGCAAGAACACTTCTTAATGAGAAAAAATTGCCAAAGTATTTTTGGGCTGATGCAGTTAGTACTATATGCTATACTTTGAATAGATTACTTATAAGGCCCACTTTAAAGAAAACCCCTTATGAGCTATACAAAGGGAGAAAACCAAACATCTCTCATTTGAGAACCTTTGGCTGCAAGTGTTTTATTTTAAATAATGGGAAAGAATCACTTGGAAAGTTTGATGCAAAAGCTGATGAAGCTATTTTTCTTGGATATTCATTACATAGCAAAGCTTATAGAGTATTCAATAAAAGAACTATGTGCATGGAAGAATCTGTTCATGTAATTTATGATGAATCTAACCCCTCAAGAGAGGAAAAGAATTATGATTTAGATGCAGGTCCTTTGGAAGAAAATGTCCAGCTAAAGGATTTAACAATCAAAGAAAAAGGTGAACCTAGTGCTGAAACAAATTCCTCAACACCTAATCAAGAGCCAAAAGAATGGAGAACTACAAGAGGTCTCTCACTAGACAATATCATTGGAGAAATGTCAAAGGGAGTTTCTACTAGATCTTCTCTTATGAATTTATGTTGTAATATGGCTTTTGTGCTCAAATTGAACCTAAGGATATTAACTAAGCCTTACATGATGAACATTGGATACATACCATGCATGATGAATTAAATCAATTTAAAAGAAATAAAGTTTGGGAACTTGTTCCTAGACCATCATCTTTCAAGCCTATTTGTACAAAGTGGGTTTTTAGAAACAAACTTGATGAAAGTGGAATCATAGTAAGAAACAAGGCTAGATTGGTTGCTAAAGGGTACAACAAAGAGGAAGACATTGACTATGAGGAAACTTATGCTCCAGTTGCAAGATTGGAAGCTATTAGGCTATTACTTGCATTTGCATGTTTTATGGATTTTAAACTTTTTCAAATGGATGTTAAAAGTGTCTTTTTAAATGGATATATTGAGGAGGACATTTATGTTGAACAACCCCCTGGATTTACTGATTTCAAACATCAAAACCATGTTTTTAAACTTAAAAAGGCCCTCTATGGTCTAAAACAAGCTCCTAGATCATGGTATGAAAGGTTGAGTAAATTTCTGCTTGATTAATCTTTTATAAGGGGCAATGTTGACAAAACCTTGTTCATCAAAAGGCATAAGGATGATATTCTATTGGTTCAAGTATATGTTGATGATATTATCTTTGGTTCAACTAATCAATTACTTTGTAAAGAATTTTCTGCAGCCATGCAAAATGAGTTTGAGATGTCTATGATGGGAAAGTTAACATTCTTTCTTGGACTTCAAGTGAAACAAATGAAGAATGACACTTTCCTCAATCAATCTAAGTATTTCCTTAAAGTGATCAAAAAGTTTGAAATGGAGAAAAGCAAAGATGCTACAACTCCAATGGCAACCTCAGCTTACCTTGATTTAGAAGAAAAGGGAAAGAAGGTTGATGAATCAAAATTTAGAGGAATGATTGGTTCTTTATTGTATTTGATAGCTATTAGACCTGATATTATGCTTAGTTGTTTACTTGTGTTCAAGATATCAAGCAAATCCAAAAGAGTCTCATCTTACAGCAGTCAAAAGAATCCTCAAGTACCTCAAGGCAACCCCAAAAATTGGGCTATGGTATCCTAAGGGTGCACAAATCAATATTATTGGATATTCTGATTCTGATTTTGCAGGATGTAAATTGGATAGGAAAAGCACAAGTGGCACTTGTCATATTCTTAGAAGTTCTCTCATATCTTGGCATTGCAAGAAACAATCTTGTGTGGCTTTGTCAACTGCTGAAGCTGAATGTATCTCAGCTGGGAGTTGTTGTGCACAAAGCTTATGGCTGAAACAACAATTGCAAGATTTTGGAGTTGAACTAAAAGAGATACCCCTGCTTTGTGACAACACAAGTGCTATCAATATCTCAAAGAATCCAATTATGCACTCAAGGACCAAGCACATTGAAATAAGACATCATTTTATAAGAGACCATGTACAGAAAGGTAATATTAAGATTGACTTCATTGATACCAATAACTAATTAGCTGATATTTTTACAAAACCTTTGGCTGGAGACAAATTTTATGCAATTAGAAACATGCTAGGAATTCTTGATGAATCTAATATATGCTAGCTTGTATATTTCATGTCTCTCCATGCTAAATTGAAATCCATTGCTATCTCCATCACTAAAAGCTGTTGAAAATTGATAAATTCTCTGTAATAATCGATTACACTACGGGTTAATCGATTAAAAATCATTAAAATCCACCTTTGGTAAGCTTTTTGAGCTATGGTAATCGATTACAGCATAAAAATAATCGATTATTCTGTTATTTCTGAAAATGGGTTTCTCCTGGAGTAATCGATTCCACGTCGGGATAATCGATTACATTGACTAAAATGTGTTTTTCAGTTTCAAAGTTTCACTAGAGTAATCAATTACAGTGAAATTGTAATCGATTATATTGCAGTCTTTCATGTTTTTAAGATTAAATCTACTGGAATAATCGATTACGAGTCGGATTAATCGATTACTGAAGATCTGTTACATGCCTGGATTCCTAAAAATTCTGATATAATTGATTACATTGGCATATAATCGATTACAAGTCGTCTTCTACCTCTGACTGGTTATACAAATAATCGATTACCTTACGGATTAATCGATTACTGTGTGTAATTTTTGTGCTCTGAATGTGTGAAATAATCGATTACACTGAAATTATAATCGATTATTTAGGTGGTTAATGCATATCCGACAGATTTTTTGGGTTTTGTAATTGCCCAATCTTCACTTAATTCAAATTTAAAATCTCTGTAGTGACTTAACTACTTTTAACAGCTATTTTTTAAAAATTTTGAACGTTGGGTGTCTGAAATTCATCTATAAATAGAGCTTTTCATCTATGGAAATGTTTGCACCAACCTCTCTTCTCTATCTTGCTAAATTTCTGTCTTTGTGTCCCTCCTAAAAGGAAGGTAGGAGAATCCTCTTCCAATCCCCCTCCACTAATAGACTTGATCTTTGGCTCACAAATGAGACTGATAAGATGAATTACCTTCAATTTATTGCTACCAAACAAGTCTGCTCACCTAAATACCTTGACCTAAACTAGTTCATAAAGGAAGGATTTCAATTCCCTGCTTATTTAGAAACCCAAGGCCTTAGGCATTTTCTAGAGATGAAGGGTACATACTACCCTAAACTGGTAAAGGTATTCTATACCTGTGCCAAGGGTTCCAAGAATAGGACCATGAAATCTCAAGTTAAGGGTGTCTTTATGGAGATTACCCATGAAGTCTGGGAAACAGTAGCTGGGGTTATATGTGAGGGTGAGAGAAAATTTGATGAGAATCTTGGGGGTTACAACAAATTTGATACCTACATGGACATGCTTAATAATCCCCATATGCATATTAGGAATAGGTTGGGTATTGGCCCAATGACACCAGAGGATGGGTTACTACATTACATTATAACCTATGTCGTAACCCCTAGGGCAACCAATCATGCCCAAGCCACTGATGAAGACCTATAACTAGTGTATGGTCTGAAGAACTCCATTCCCATGAATTGGGTTCTAATATTTGAAGAGATTATGTTAAAATCTAAGAGGCAAGTCAATTATCCCTTTCCCTATGTTGCTCTTGTGCCTAGGTTCATAGACCACTTCAATATTGATGTTTCTAATGAAGTTGTCGACCACACAAACTCTAGTAACAGCCTCATTCAAGATAAACATCTTACTAAGCTAGGCATGATGAAATCACCACAAGGATGGGTGATGGCTGGTCCACAACCACCAATGCCTCAACCTCCTCCTGCTGTTGCTGGTGAAGAAGAAGAAGCTTCTGAGGATAAAGAAAGGGATCCAAATCAGCCAATGTACACTCAGTTTGAATCCCTTATGTTGCAGAAGATGGATGGCTTATTCCAAATGTAACATGACTTTAAGGCTGAAACCAGTGTAGCTTTAGATGAAATAAAAGATAGGCTAGATCACATAGAGGCCACTATAAAATGTGATGAATCTGAAACCTTCTAGGCCTATGAAATGTTTATTTTTTTATGCACTGTGTTTTTTTTTTTTTTACTTTCATGTTTTATTTTCATTATTTGTAATGGTTCCTCCCTATATTAATATATCAATTGTGTTTCTCCTTTACTTATCTACTGTACATTATCCATTTTTGACTTTAATAAGCCAAATAGGGGGAGAAATAATTGATTTTGGACATGCTCTACTACTTACTCTGTTCTACCCTGTGTTTTGTTCAAAATTTTGCCTAAAATTCGACTTGAATGGATCGTGAAATTTAGGGGGAGCTAAGTACTTAAAATGAACTTATTAAGTCTATATTACTTGTGAATGAATGTTGAATCAATCACAGATGCTTTTAACAGTTGATTCTTGGCAAAAAGATTGAATATTTTTCAGATTTGAAAAGCTCAAAGTTTCCTTATTTTGGTTCCTCAATTAACTTCAAGTCCAACTGGAAATCAATCAAAAATTTGGCATGTTCAAAGCCAAAAAGGGGGAGATTGTTGGATACAGGGGGAGCAACATGAAGATTGTAAAGGAAATTGATCAAGTATTGGTTTTGAGCTTTCAACATGCAAATGGATGCCTTGAAGTTAAAGATTGTGTGAAATGTGTAAGAGAAAAGCAATCTAGTGATAAGATTTAAACAAGGCTTTCATAAAATAGTTAAGTTTTAAAGATGTTTGAAAAGGTTTTTGGAAAAATACATTTCCTGCTGGTTTAATCGATTACATACTTCATTCAACCAATTATTTTGTTCTTTGTCTAACTTGGAAAGGGTTTCTAGAACATTGTAATCGATTACCTATCGGGATAATCGATTATTTGACCTTTGTTTTCATATAAACTACCTTGTAATTGAATATAATCGATTACCACTTCATTGTAATCAATTACATAGTTATATGTATTTTAAATTTGTGTTGGGATAATCGATTACTAATGTATCGTAATCGATTACACAGGCTTATTTTGAAAAAGTCATCTCCCTGCTTTAATCGATTACCATTTCTAGTAATCGATTACACTATGCGTTTGAAAATTGTAAGTTTATATTAGATAATCGATTACCACATTTCGTAATCGTTTACACAATGTATTTGAAAGGCTACAGGTTCCTGCTTTAATCGATTACCAAAGTTCGTAATCGATTACATAGTGCATTTTGATATTTTGAAGTCTCCTGTCTTAATCGATTACAGAACAGAATAATCGATTATTTGGCTCATTGAGAAAATCCTAAAATGCTTATGAATGGTTTAATCGATTACATTCTTGATTTAATTGATTACATGTGCAAAATAATCGATTATTTGATCGATTACAGTTAGTTACGAATTTCAGTTATAAGTAGGATTGATGCTCAACTTGTTTAAAAAAATAGAAGAAAAACGATACCCATTCATATATTCTGAGCTTAAAGTTTTTTGTGAGCCTTTCAAAGTGTTTTCTAAGGGTTAATAATTTCTTGCTCTGTTTTTACATTGATCATGAGAGTTTGAGTCATTCTTGAACAAGAAATCTTTCAAGATTAGGAAAAGCTGATTTTGATTTTGTATTCAACCTGTTCTAATACTTCATACTGCATTGCATTCTTTGGATCATCAGGTTGTTTCTCTCCTTAATCTAATTGTAATTTTCGTTTTGGATTTTGATTGTATATTGGCTATTGTAATTGGATTCTTGCTTATAACTAGAGAAGGGGTTCTCTAGGTGAAAGAACTGAGTAGTGTTCTCAGGTTCTTGTCTCTTAGAATCTAATAGAGTTTTAGATTTCTGTACTTTATCTAGGATTGATAAAGGGAGACATTGTAATTGAATGTAAGAACTGGAAATTATAGTAGTGGAACTCTAACCTAGTGTTGGTTGGAAGAAACTGGATGTAGCTTCATGGAACTCTAACCTGTGTGTTTATTCTCTACCTCTATTCTCATTATATTCTGTGTTTATTGATTCTATTATCTTGGATGTCTAACTCTATTTTTTGAGCTATTGAATCCCTTGGGCTGAGTATTTGATTGAATAAGTTTTTTTTTTTTAGTTTTTTGAAAAGTGATAAAGATCCTAAGCAACTCTGATTTTGATTAAAGAAATTTTTTAAAATACCAAGGTTTAACTAATTCACCCCCCTCTTGGTTAAGTGTGAAGTGTTTCAATCATTTTCACCTTGTGCCAGACCCATTTTGAGGTCAAATCTGACTTAAACTGCGTTCATCGCTCTCCTACCGTCTGAAGGATTTTCTTTTTCATCCTTTGGTTGGACGCTTCTGGTATATCAAATTCAGCTTGCGATACAAAAAAAAACATTTAATAGTTAATCAATAACATTCAACATTTTACTTGTTTTAGTACAACCAATCATAGTAACATTCAACATGAGATTCTAATATCTGAATGTCCTCCCAAATCAAATCCTTCTGAGCTGCAGGATCTTCCTTCTAGTTAAAAAATGTAACATCCACGTTGTCCCAAGCGATGATCCCCAAATATGTCCTCAATTTCTTTTTGTGGGGACCATCAACCTTCCCAATGGCAGGATCCACATGAACCACTGGTCTCTCGACACTGACGGGTCTGGTAGCCAATGATCTCAGTCGTGTTGCCTTTCTAGTCTTCTTCAACGTAGACGGTAAAGGCGTTGACTCAGGAGGAGGAGGGGTGTTCAGTGGTGTAGTCATGTGCCTGTTTAAAAAACAACATTAAATAAAGTCAAGTCAAAAATATAGTAAGTTATGAAATTGTAAATATGGAAAAAGTAAATATATAAAAAAAATTATATTAAACGATGTTAATTAATTCTCCTTCATCATGATCATTACGATTTGCTTAGATGTCGTCAACTTCTTCTTCTCCATTGACGTTAGTAATTTGTGTCGAGAAAGGTGTGAGACCAATATCAAGAGTTGAATCATCATCTTCAAGATTAATACCAATGATTTTTCCATATAGAACCATTGATCACCTTTCATCACAAGGATCTTGAACATAAAACACCTATTTAGTTTGTTCTGCCATGATGAAAGGCTCATTCTGATAAGCTAGCTTCTTAAGATCTACCAAAGTAAATCCTAAATCATTGGTTCACACACCGATATTGCTATCAACCCACTTACACCTGAAAACACACAGTGAATTTAACATAATTAAGCTCCCAGATTTCATCAATGGCTCCAAAGTAAGGCATGGGCGCCAAATGAGGATTGTGGTCATGTACAATAGTAAGGTGTTGGGATTCAGCCCTAAGACTAACCTCATTGTTTTGCATTGTGCTCTTGTCATCTTATGATTTGGTGTAGAACGAATACTTGTTTATATCGTATCCCTGCCAACTTACAACATTTCTTTTAGGCTCATCTGCTAACTTCCTTAATGTTTCAGAGGCATTATCGTCACCTAAGATTGTATCTTTAAATCAATTTAGGAAAGTCTTGTTATGCTCTTTCAACACCTTATTCTTGGTTATTTTTGGTTTACTTTTTTTGACTGAGACTTCGTGATGAACTATGTATGACATGACTTCATTATTGTTATTCAATATATACAAATGAGCTTGTTGCAATTCCTCTATACCGGGATTTATAACATACAACCCTCATAAACCCTTACCTCTCACTCTCTCGTCATAGCGAGACTCAGGAAGCTCAACAGGCTTTGCCTATTCAAAGTACTTTGAGCAAAATTCAATAGCTTCTTCTGCAATGTATCATTCGACAATTGATGCTTCAAGATGGTGTAGATTCCTTGTATACCCTTTTAAGATCTTCATGTATCACTCAACCAGGTACACCACTGTAAATAAACAAGACCACACAATTTAATATTTCCCTTAAAAGATGAACAATTAAGTGAACCATGATGTCGAAAAATGAAGGAGGAAAATACATCTCCAACTGATACAACATAATAGCAGCCTCGTCTTCCAAGTCATCTAACTTGACAGGGTCAATGACTTTGCTACAAATGGCATTGAAGAATAAGCACAGGCGAGTTATGGCATGCCTCACTTTGTTAGGCAAAATGTCTGGAATTGCCACGACTAAAAGTTGTTGCATCAAGACATGGCAATCATGAGACTTTAAGCCAACTAATTTCAGATCTTTCAGCTGCACAAGGCTTTTTATATTTGAAGAGTAGCCCTATGGCACTTTGTCACGACACAAACACTGATAGAAACTTATTTTCTCCTTTCTTGACAAAGTGTGATATGCTGGAGGCAAGTATATTTTCATACCCATCTTTGCTAAATCTTGACGAGTATTTAAACCATCCTTTGTCTTGCCTTAAATGTTAAGAAGCGTGTTGATGACACTATCACACACATTTTTCTCCACACGTATAACATTGATACAATGTTTAACATCTAGATCATACCACTATGGAAGATCAAAGAATATTGACCTCTTCTTCCATATGCAAGTTTTACTTGTCTGCTTCTTTTGGGTCTTTCCAAATGTAGTATTGATTTCCTCAACCCGCCCAAGAACCTGCTGACCAGTTAATGGTATCAACACACATTCATGCTCTTGACTTGTACGTAGTTCGTGTCTTCTTCACAGAAAGGGCATGCACGATGGCCCTTAACACTATACCCAATCAAATTCCCGCACACTAGAAAGTCATTAATGGTACAAAATAGCATTGCACGTAACTTGAATGTCTCATTTCGATACCCATCAAACATGGCAACCCTCTCATCCCACAACTTTGTGAAGTATTCAATCAAGGGATTGAGATAAACATCGATGTCATTTCCTTCTATATTGGCCCTGATATCATCATACATAACATCATGTATTTTTGCTTCATGCACAACCAAGGAGGCAAGTTGTAAATGACTAGCAAAACAGATTGCGAACTGTGTTGAGTACTTAAATTGTCATAGGGATTCATTCCATCACTTGCATGTCCAAGCCTAAGATTTCTTGCCTCTTCGCCAAAATCCGAATACAAACAATTAATCTTATTTCACTGGGAGGAATCAGCCAGATGGCGGAGCATTCCATCATAGTTTCTCCCATCTGCATGCCATGTAAGGTCATTTGCGTCAGCAAACAGACGCTTAAACCTTGGAATGATTGGAAGATACCAAACCACCTTTATTGGAGGACCTTCCTTTGTGCTTTCGTCAATGCTATAGTCGCCATCGTCCTTCACTTTGTACCGTGATACCCCACACCTAAGGCATTTATGCATTTCTTCAAATTCATTTATGTACAATATGCAATCATTAGGGAAGACATGAATTTTCTGATACTCCATACACATCAGACACAATATCTTCTTCACCTGATAGTAACTTTTTGGCAACGTGTTTTCATCTGGAAGCATATCCTGAACTACTTGAAGTAGTGAACTGAAGCTTTGGTCACTCCACCCATATCTGGCCTTGACATTAACCAAACTTAGCACCGTTGACAACAGCGTCAAAGACTTCTTGCACCCTGGATACATAGGCTTCTTCGAATCACTTTCCAATTTATCATACATAGGGGCATGTCTTGCTGAAAAGACTCTTGTCCAAGATCACAAATCATATCTTTTAATCAATCTCCCATTTGTACGTCAACCGGTTCAGTTTGGGACCCCCTCTGCATGTCTGCCGATTCACCATACCATATCCATGTCGTATAATTCTTCTTAATCCCATCACATAAAAGATGTTCTCGTATGTCGTCTAGTACTTGTCGTCTCCCACTCAAACAGTTTATACAAAGACAAAAATATTTTCAATCCTCATCCGATTGACTTCTTTCGGAGGCAAATTCCAAGAACTGCTCAACGCCTTCCTTATACTCAGGGCTCATGCGACTTGCATTCATCCAACTTCGATCTATGTAATTAATAACTCTGTGATATCACAAAGTTATTCCATGCATGAAAACCTCACTTTTTTCATTAAAGGTTTGGCTTTATCCCATTCAGGAAGACATTCTTTTATAGTAGCTTAATACATAAAGGTGAAGTCTCTTTTCTTAAATTTGACGAAATTTTGGCAGCATTTCGCATTGATCTCCAAGTACACGACATGAAAGTGGTGACATGAATTCCACCAAAATCAAGTATGCACCCAGAGAACAAAGTGAAATGCTTTATAGCGAAATTTCATCAAATTTAACAAAAGAAAGTTAACCTATACGTATCAATCTACTATAAACAAAAATGAATTTTCTCAAACTGTCCAAACAGACAATTCAATATGCAATACAATGATTAATCCAAGCTGCCTGAAATAATCATTGTATTGAATCTCAAACGGGAAACTAAGGTTCACTCATAATGAACATTAATTGTATATATCAAACATCAGTCATTAATCACATAAAATAAGTTACAAAAGCACTTGTGTACATCTATAACCTAAAAAAAGTATGAAAGACATTCGTACCTATGATGATGCTCACTAACAATCTCCAAGAATGAATCTCGTGATGACGATGCAAAGAGGAAAAGGACAAGTGCCTACAAAACGTTGAACATGTTATATTCAAACCTTCAACAAACTCGTGGCAACATGATATAATTGTACTCATTTTATCAATCAAAAGGTAGAAGTAGAAGTGGTATATGGCTATGATATTTAGCATTCAAGGTACAAAAAAGAAAATAGTGAGACTCCATGTAGCCAACCAATACCAAACTATATTCCCAACTTAGATGGAATTAGGCAATCAATATAAGCATCCAATGTTGTGGCATTTAATTGGACCAAAAGAATAGCATTGGTCAAGATGAAGGCAATGATAGTAAAATGAGAATATTGTTAAGTTACATGGATAAGAATATTCCTAAATGAAGGCTCTATGGAGTGGCCCTTAAAATTTATGACACTGATTTGTATCCACTTAATCCAAACCATAGAAAGCATGAGACAAGCCGACAAAATAACAAATCACCTTTGACAAACATACCGGATTTGACATGTTGTAATTAGTGAGCTATACAGTTGTTACTGCTAGCCTTTACCAACTGTTATACTTTGTATTAGAGGAACATAGTGTGTATATATCCTTGAAGAAGTTATAGAATATTCGAAGGCTTAAGATTAGAGAAGCACATGTGTCTTGGATCATAGATATTTTCCACGTGGCAGAACAATATTGTTGATCCCAAATTTCATGGCCCACTAAATTTAAGTGATTTCAGCTTTGAAAGCCCACTTCACCACTGGGATAGATAACAAACAGTGACAAACAATCTCATACATTGGCAGAAACTGGTTTCTCCACCTCATGTATTTCCTCTTCTAGGTAACTAACTCGTCTTTTGATTTTTCATTTTTTAGGGATAAACATAACATATCCTTAAACAAGTAACTCTATTTTATCTTGAGGTATTTAAAATTTTATATTCTACCTTACAAATTAACCTTGTTGTGAAAACAATAGTGAAGGGAAATTTGAGTTAATGTTTGAAAAACTATGTATGTGGACATGGTTGTTAGGGAATTAAGGTTGTGTTTTCAACAACTTAGGGACATGTTTGCTGGTATTAAAAACTCACAATGCAAGGGTCGTGCCAGGGAAACTACTACTTAGAAATGGAAGGAGAAGATTGGCATAAATAAAAGCCTAAGTGAAGTATGTCACATCAAATCTTGTTTTTTGGCTTCAGTTTTGTTACTTTGTCATCACATTCACTTTCTGTAGTTACTATTATAAAAAGGCAGCTACACAATAATTTTTCTAAAATATGATTTTGTTGTATAATCACTACTTACAATCTAAAATCTAAATGTTTGATGGAAAAGAACTAGGAGGAGATGTAGCTTTGGTTTGAATATTCAATGCTAATTGGTCACTTCCTATTAAGAAAAAATGCCAATTGGTCACTTAGAAGTGATTGAAGAGATGGCAGTGTTGTTCTATGAGGGTATTAGCTTAGAAGAAGTGCTAAAAACACGTATTTGAGAGAGTTTTGAAGAATAGGTTGGAAATAAAAAGTCATTCAAAACTGTTGATGATATAAAAAACATTATAATAACTCAATTTTAGGATGATTTGGTTTTTGACAAAGAGAAACACCATAGCTACAAATAGCAATTTTAGGATGCATATATAGTCTATGCGAATAAAACATTGATCTTGTAATTTTCTGTAATCATACTATGCATAAAGGTTGTCAAAACTATTGTACCTTGACTATCTGCAAACAGAGTTATATTGCCAATGTCCCTTTGCAGAAGAGTTTGCATCAGTTTCTCTGTAAGAGCTTTACCAAGACCTTGGCCCTATACAATGAAAACAAGATCAATAAGCAGTACTCCAACCCATATAGGCTATGTTTGGAAGAGCTTACGTACAATTAATTTGGACTTATCTTATAACAAGCACTTGTATATGTGTTTGTAAAGCTTATTAAAATAGCTTATGATATGTCCATGAGCTTATTTCAACATATTTCAATAAACTCTCTAGAATAGCTTATGAAAATAGCTTCTTTATTTTTTTGGAAAAAGGCAAAACATTTTATTAATGAAACATTAGCTTAGCCACAAGTGTAATGACCTAAAATTATTCTAGATATTGTATTTTTATTTGAGTTAAGTTTTTAAGAAATCGTTAGGCAATAATAATTTTTTTACTGAACATATAATAGTATAAATTCTAAACGCAAGGATAAACTATTTTATACTACAAACAGCTATAATTCTTGTTACAAAAGTTAACAAGTACAAGCTCTTCCAAATAAAAGTCTACTTCATATCTTTATTTCTATGCCATCAACGAACCAGGTCATCAAGGAGATTGAACCCTGTTGCTATCTAAAAAATGAAACAAATCTAGTGAGAAATAAAATTTCTCAGTAGGCAAAAGCTAAACCACCAAACACATTAGTACGTTAGTAAAATCCTTAATATATTCAAAACAAAATCCATAAAATTATGCAAACTATATGAATGCATGAAATGAACTATCCCAGAATGCACATGGCCACTACATATCGTACTATATGTAGCTACACCTCCTACTGGGTGTAGACGCCGCGATCGTCTTACGCAAACATGCATGAATTATGCCATATCCGTGCACTTGGGTACTACATATCGTACTGTATGTAGTATTAGATTCTGTTTCACAAAATCTCATACTGGACTTGGAAACAAGAATCAACCTATAATCATATCAATATTCATCCATAATAAAAATCCATAAGCAAAATACATATCATCTCATGGATAAATATTTTTATCATAATATTATACGTATCCAAAAGTATGGTTTAAACAATCATACCTTATTCAAGTAAAAATCATACCAACTTAGGCATGATAAATGAATATCCTCAAGCTACAGAAAAATCATGTTAGTAATCTAACTAATAACCACAATATGTCTTTCAAATAATTTTCTAA
>PYAF01004554.1:91226-121842 GCA_007407185.1 Glycine tomentella | reverse complement strand
GCAAATCTCATTTTGCAATTCAGTAATTTTTTCAATGTGCCATCTAAGATTTCCTCTAAGCCTATTATTGGATTTTGCAAGTTTTTGGGCTTCCTCATGCATTTCTTGAAAAGCATGAATAGCTTGATCAAGTTCAGTATTTACCTCATCTTCATCACTTAGCAAATCATCATCATCTTCATTGATGGTGGAAGTGAGAACATGTTATCTTCTTCATTTTCTGTGGAAGAATCTGAAGTTGTTGAATCATTATCTTCCCAAGCTATGTATGCTCTTTTAGCTTTCCCTTCCTTTTTCAACTTGCCCTCTCCTGTTGTTTCCTCAAGTAGATTGAGCACTCAGATTTAATATGGTCTGGCTTTCCACATTCAAAGCATGTGAAATTGTTGCCAATCTTCTTGTTGAGGTTGTTGTTGCTATTTTTGCAACTTTTGTTGAACTTTTTGTTCTTGTTCTTCTTCAGAAATTTACTGAATTTTCTGACCACCAAATTCACATTTTCTTCATCATCCTCTTCACTTGTTTCCTCTTCTTTTTCAGCTTTCAAAGTTACAGCTTTCAAGGCAATACTTCTTGTTTTCTTCTCTGCATCTTCACAAGATGTTAGTTGAGACATTTCAAGTTCATATTCAAGAAGCTTACCAAACAATGCAGCCATAGAGATCTTTGATAGATCCTTGGACTCCTTGATTGCTGTAACCTTTGGTTACCAAGGTCTTGTCAAGCACTTCAATATTTTGATGTTTAGTTCTTCAGTGTCAAAGACCTTTCCAAGACCCAAAAGATGATTTACAATATGAGTAAATCTGGTCTGGAGCTGAGAAATGCTTTCATTGGAGTTCATCTTGAACATTTCATACTCATGGATCAAGGAATGCTTCCTTGATCTTCTAACTTCCTCAGTTCCTTCATGAGTAATTTCAAGCATCTCCCACATTTCTTTAGCATTGTTACATCTTACAGTCCTGAAAAATTCATTAGAGGAACATGCAGAGGTGATCATATTTTTTTTGCTTTAAAATCATATTGGGCAGCCCTTTGTTCAGCCTCAGTCATCTCATCCCATTCTTTGGGAATCAATTCATCTGCCACAATTTTCTTTGGAATAAAAGGACCCTTTACTATTGCATTCCATGCTCCTGGATCATTTGATTGAATAAAGATTTTCATTCTATTTTTCCAAAAGCTGAAATGTTCCCCTTCAAACATAGGAGGTCTGTTTAAAGAGGCACCCTCCTTAAAGGTTATTTGTGAAGTATTCATATTTCTTTGTGAAAAGAAAAAGTGATCTTGAGTAACTTACAAGAACCAGCTCTTGATGCCAATTGAAAAATGATAGGAATACTTCAATACAACCAAGAGGGGGGTGAATTGGTTGAACCTTGGTATTTAAAAATTTTGTAATCAGAGTTTCCACAGGATCTTTATCACTTTAAAATTGTTTTGAAACCAACAATCTTATATTCAATCAAATTCCTCTGTCAAGAAAATCAATAGACCATTGAAATCTTTTCTGTGCAAATAATTTGATTCACAAAGCAAAGCAATTAGGAGATGAAGAGAATCGAATAAAGATCAACCACAATTTTATACTGGTTCACTTCAAACACTATGAAGCTACATCCAGTTCTTCTACTCAACACTAGAATGGAGTTCCACTATTGCAAATAATATTCTTACCAGATATTACAAGCCTCTCTTTATCAATCCTAGACAAAGTTCAGAGATCTAAACCACTATTAGATCCTTAGAGACTAACCCCACTGAGAACACTACTCAACAACTCCTAGAGAAACCCTATCTCTAGTTATCATGCAAGAAACTCATTTACAATAAGTCAATCTTTACAGAAATTGAATAACAAAGATACAACTTCAAAGTTTAAGGAAAGAAGTCACCTGATGATCCAATGAATGATGTACATATGAATGATTAAATCAGGTAGAAAGTTGAATACATATTCAGAACAATGCTTCCTTAAAACTTTAAAAAGACACTTCTTGCTTTTTTACATCAATTTAACAACTCATGAATGTATTGTGAAAGCAAGAACCTTATGAACCCAGAGAATCACTAAAGAATGTTTGAAAAGCCTTTTAATGTTCAGTAATACGAATTGATCAAGTTAGAAAAACAGCTGAGCCAAGGTTCTATTTATAACAAACTTTAGTAACCGTTGGTAATCGATTAAATACGCTCCTGTAATCGAAGGATGTTCAATAATGAAAGCATTGTGTAATCGATTACATCCTTAGGTAATCGATTAAACTAGGAAGGTGTATAAAATGGGTTTGAACTAAGTAATCGATTACAATCTCTGGTAATCGATTAAGCCAGAAAGCTCCTAAGCCAAGATATGCATTGGGTAATCGATTATGACAGAAAGCATTGCAAGTATATCATATCATGTAATCAATTACTATCTTGGGTAATCAATTATGACAGAAAGATGATTTTAATTTTTGTCTAAGGTAATCGATTACAGTTCATAGATAATCGATTACTATGTTCATCAAGACAGCTTAAAAAGTAAATCAAGTGAAAATAATCGATTAACCCGACATGTAATCGATTACATTGGTCTTGAAAGGTTTTCCAGAAAATACAAAGATCAAAATAATCGATTGTTTTATTGAAATAATCGATTATATCAGAAAGAAACATATTTTTCCAAAACCTTATGATTTGATTTAAAAACTTATGCAATTTTATCAAAGTCTTGTGAACTCTTTTTCATAACCACATAGATTCAATGAATGATATGAATGCAATGTACTTGGATCACGAGAAATGCTTTCTTTCTTTTACATTCAATCACAAATTAATCTTCAAGGCTTCATGGCATGTTGAAAGTTCAAAAACTTCCTTCTTGAATCAATTTATCCTTTGTGCTTCAAGTGGCTCCCCCTCAATTCAACAATCTCCCCCTTTTTGGCTTTAAACATGCCAAATTTTGAATTGAATAGCATTGGGTCTTGTGATTAATTTGATGAAGCATCAAAGTTTTTATCTAAGCCTTTCACACCTGAAAATCAATCAATATCTCTCCAAGAACAAATGTTAAAAGCTTCTGTGATTGACTTAGCATTTATTCACATGATATATTAAGCTTACTCTGTTTTCTATAAAAAGTTGTTGGGTCTGCGCATTTGAATAACCTCCTCATAATTGATTTTTACGAATTACCCATTACTCCCAAAAGCTTTCAAAGCCTGAGAAAAAGAGTTTCTGAGTGTCATACATCTTGGTTCAAAACCTAAGGCTCATGAATCAATGATCATGTTGTTTTGAACAAAGATTGAACAAGAGTTTTCAAGAAAGTTGTGTTATGCAAAGCATTCATTCAAACCTTGTTTGATTTGTAAAATACATCTCATTCGTAAACTGAGGATCATAAGGTGATATCTTTCTTGAACTCTTAACTATGATTTGTTTTGTCTATTTTTAGTTCTCGTATTTTCTAAGATTAAAAAGGTTCTTTAAAGTTTTTTTTTCTAGAGTAGTGTTCTCTGGAGGATAGAACAAAGTGGTGTACTTTGGTTCTTGGTCTTTAGAAGTCTATAGGGTTTAGATTTCGTTTCTTTATCTAGGTTTGATAAAGGAAACCAGTTGTAAAAGATTGTAAAGAACAAAATTTGATTTAGTGAAACTCTAACCTAGTGTTGATTAGAATGTAGCCTTTATGTAGAGATGTGAACCAGTATAAACTGTTGTCTCTTGTTTCTAATCTAGTTATCTTTCATTACTTGTTCTTGGATAATCAAATTATAATCAATAAGAAGTGTTTCTGACATTACATGCAATCCAATGTGTATCTTGATTGAAAGAAAATTTCTGATTTTGATAAAGGGTGATTGAATGATACGATCCATTTTTAATTTCACTGCTAGTCTATTTTTTAAAGAAATTTTTAACTTCTGTTATAAACCAATTCACCTCCCTCTTGGTTAATTGTGTGTATATTATTATTTTCAATTGGTATAAAAGTTGGTTCTTGAGTGTTATTCAAGATCACTATCTTTTTTTAAAGAAAATGAATTCCACACAGATTACCTTCAAAAAGGGTGCCTCCCTCATTCGTCCTCCGATGTTTGAAGGAGAGCATTTTTACTTTTGGAAAAACAAAATGCAAATTTTCTTACAGTCAAATGACCCTGGTGCATGGAATGCTACAGAAAAAGGTCCTTTGGTCCCTTTGAAAACTATTGATAATAATATGATTCCCAAAGAATGGGATGAGATGACAGATGCTGAAAAAAGAGTTGTGCAATATGATTTTAAAGCTAAGAATATGATTACTTTTGCACTTTCATTTGATGAATTTTTCAGAACTGTTAGGTGCAAAAACGCTAAGGAGATGTGGGAGATGTTAGAGGTTACTCATGAAGGCACTAATGAAGTTAGAAGATCAAGGAAGCATGCCTTGATTCATGAGTATGAGATGTTCAAGATGAACTCCACAGAAAACATATCTCAGCTGCAAACAAGGTTCACTCACATCGTGAATCATCTTTTTAGTCTTGGGAAGATATTTGATGCTGAAGAGTTAACCATCAAAATCTTAAAGTGTCTAACAAGACCATGGCAACCAAAGGTGACAGCAATCAAGGAATCAAAAGATCTATCCAAGATGTCCATGGCTGCACTTTTTGATAAGCTTCTTGTGTATGAACTCGAAATGCCACAGCTAACACATACAGAGGATGCAGAGAAGAAATACAAGAGGATAGCCTTGAAAGCTGCATCATCTAATATGGAAAAAGAAGAAGACTCAAGTGATGAAGATGAAGGTGATGAACACTTGAACCTAATAGTTAAGAGATTCGGCAAATTCATGAAGAACAAAAAGAACAAGAAGTTCTTAAAGTTCAACAAGAGAAAGGGAAACAACAACAACAACAACAACACAAACTTCACCTGCTTCGAATGTCATAAGCCAGACCATTTTAAATTTGAATGTCCTATATTTTTGAGGATGCAGCTAGGTGAAAGGAAATCAAAGAAATCCTACAATGAATGGGAAGATAATGTCTCAACAACATCTGATTCATCAAGTGTTCAATGAAAAGACTAATGTATGTTTCACTTCCATAATTAGTGAAGATGAAGAACTCTCAAGTGCTAAATCAGAGGTAAATTCTGAATATGATAATGTTGTTGATGCTTTCCATGAGATGCATGGAGAGGCCCAAAAACTTGCACAATCCAATAATAGGCTGAAAAGTAATCTTAAATAGCATGTTACCAAAATTGCTGAATTGCAATCTGAACTTTGCAATTTGAAAGAAGGAAATGAAAAGCTTGTTTCAAGTTACAAAGCTAATGGGTCTGTATGTCCCTCATCATCTTCAAATGTTGATAAATGCAAGCTTTTACAAAAAGAACTTGATGATTTCAAAAAGAGTCAAGCTGAAGAATACATGATATTGCTAACTGAAAACTCTTATTTGGTTGATCTTTTGAAAAAGCTTTATAGAGGCAAATGCAATTTAAATCAAATGCTAAATGTGCAAAAATATGCTAGAGATACTTCTGGTTTGGGTACAAATATGGATCAAAACCTTTGGGAAAAACAAGGTTTGTGCCTCCAAAACAAAAGTATCAAAAAGGTATTTAAAAAACAAAGTATCATCAATTGATTCATTTTGAAAGAGCATCAAAAACTTTCACCTGCAATTATTGCATGAAGAAAGGTCATACATCTCATAGGTGCTATGCTAAAAGGTACTATATGCCTAATGGTGAATGCATTTGGGTGCCTAAAAGAAAAAGAAATTCCACTAACCCCTATGGACCCAACATTAAGTGGGTACCTTTCTTTAACACTTAGTTTGATTTTTGCAGGTGTGTCCTAGAGCAAAATCATCATTATGGTACTTAAACAGCAGATTCTATAGACACTTAATAGAGATCATACTTCATTTCCTTAAAGATCACATTCAAAAAGATAATTGTTCAATTGAGTCTATTGATCATTCATTGGTTGGTATATCTAACAAACCCTCATCTTGAAATTAATTCTATGATATTAGGAACATGTTAGGTATTCTTGATGAATCTAATATATGCTAGCATGCTTACAATATGTCTGACTACATAATATTCCATTTAAATTGGCTATTCATCACATATGCTTAAAATTTGAAATCTTGATGAAAAACATTGTTCAATCTGCACAATTGATTGTTATAATCGATTACAGTGTGAAACAATTGATTATTTGATGCTTAAAAGCTCTTTAGAAGCAAATTCTTATTGGAGTAATCAATTATTATGACGAATTAATCGATTACTTGAGGTTTTCATTGAATCTAGAAAAATATTTTCACTGGAATAATCGATTACTTAACTAAATAATCGATTATTGCTTGTTCAAAGCCTTCTCAAAAATAATTTTTTACTGTTATAATCGATTACATAATAAAATAATCGATTACAGCCTATTTGAAATTGATTCCTTGTTTGATTAATGTACTACACATTTTCCATCATTGAATAAAAGTCTAGTTTATGTTTCATATCCTCCTTGCTTATAATCTCTGCAATGATATTATTTATTGACTTTGATAAGCGAAATAGGGGGAGAAATAATATGAACATATATGATTGCTCTGCTTTTATCTCTCCTTGTTACTTTGTTGTATTTCTTTAAGAAATTCTATGTTTGTAACTTGTGCAATAGCTTCTTAGAATTTTTCTAGAATAGGTTTTTCTAGAGGGAGATTAGAGAAGGGTTGTTTCTCTAAGTCTTGATCACAAAGGGTTTATAGTGAAAACGATATGAACAACACACAAGAACCAAGAGGAAGGTGAATTGGTTGATCTTGGACAATTAAAAAATTCTTAAACAATCAGAGTTAACAAGATCATATAAAAAATAATCCAAGAAAGTTTTCAACCAATCAAATACCACTGCTCAAAGAATGCAATCAAAAGTTTTTCTGTTGTTTTTGAAATGCACCACCAATGAATGACAAATAATAACAGCAAGAAAAGATAAAGATCAAGTAGTCAATACAAGAATTTATATTGGTTCACTTCTCAACCTAGAGAAGCTACATCCAGTTCTTCTAACCAACAACTTAAAGTTCCACTAGTAACAATCTGTTTCTTACAAGCTTTTTACAACCACTCTTAATCACACCTAGATCAAGAACGAGATCTCAAACACACTTAGAATCTCTATGATCAAGACATAGAGAAAACCTATCTCTACTCTTACCTCTAGAAACACTTATTTTGGAAAAACCTTAAGAAAAATTATTATTATAGGTACACACAAAAAGAAATACAAAAGATCTTACAAACAAGTTGTATTAAAGGAAATCACCTGATGATCCAGTAATGATGTATGCAAAAGATTATCAGACTTGAATCAATGGTGAAAGAAATAACTTCAGAACTTTTCTTCCGAACCTTCTCTTTTAAAACTTTGCCCAAAAAGAAATCCTCTTTTAGAAATCTTGAAGCTTGAGGATTTATGGGTCTAACAGTGTTTAATACTTGGAATCTTTTCTTACTTCAGAAAGCTTATAAAAATACTTTGATATTTCGTTGTTTCTTTTCAAAACAGACAACAACTATTTAAAGAAATTAGTTTGTAATTGTCAGTAATCAATTAATTCACTAATGTAATTGATTAAATTCACTTATGTAATCGATTAATAACTCTTTTAATCAATTAAAAAGGTTCTTGAACTTTCTGGAAAAGATTCATGAGCAATGTAATCGATTAATTCGCAATGTAATAGATTATCACTGGAAGTCTTTGTTCTAAACATGCGCCAAGTAATCGATTACAACAATATTGTAATTGATTATCACAGGAAGACTATTCTATGATTTTGTGTAGTGTAATCGATTACCATACTCTTGTAATCGATTAAAGTGTTCTTGAAAGCTTAAGTAATAGATTACCATTTGCTGGTAATCGATTAAAGTAGAGAAAAAATATTTTTTCCAAAAACTTAAACATTGAACACTTTTGCTTTTTATGCAACCATGAAAACCTTGTGTTTTAGAAAATCTTTTTCACAAAACTTATGTTTTTATGAAAACATGGATGCAAAAACATGTATGAGCTTTATGCAATGGATCATAGATAGTGTTAGACTTTTGGCAAGCGTACCAATTGTCGTTGTAAGTTACAAAATTTATAAAGTTCGTTTCCACGGGGACTTGATTTTTACTCAGTTAATTCAAATAAAGCTTAACAGTTTAATAGTTTATGTACAGTGAGTGTGAACGGAGTTTCATGTAGTTACGGTTTAACAGAAATGATGAAAATTTAGAAGAAACGGAAATAATAAACTTAATACGGAAGATTACGAAAGATTACGAAAAGTTACAGAAGATTACGAAAACTAATAAAACGAGTTTGATTAAGTTAAGGACGTAGGATTGGATTTCATCGTTCATACCCTTAGTATTCAATTAGTATTACCATGCATAAGTTATTTTCTATTATTATTGATGCACACATAAAATCACCCCAAATCGATGTCTCGCATTTGAGAATCCTAAGAATATTTATCAAATATCGATTTCTCGCATATGAAATAAATATCCCAGCGTTACGATTATATTCGCGTGTTTATTTGCAATCTAAACGTAATACTCTATGTCTAGCAACGTAACGTAAAGAGTAAATTTATTCATTTCAAACCCTAAGATTACTTTTCAGTCTCACTTCGAGTTTAAGTTCGTGATACTAGTGATCAAGTAGTATCAAGCGTTAAGTACGAAATAAATTTACCAATAATAAATAGAAAGACTTATGCAAAAATAAATATCAAAAGAAATACTCTAAGGGTAAGAAGATTACATCCAATCCTTCGAGAAAAGCTAGCCGAACATGGGCAGAACCTCCTAAGAAAAATAGGTGAAAAGATGCATCACCGCTTTCCGTTTCGGCAGAGTTTCCACCCTAATTTTCCCTCACTTACTAACCTAAACTCTCCACTAAACAAAGATTTAAAGAAGCAAGCTTAGGAAAAGCTTAGAACAAGAGAGAGAAGAGAGAATTTGCTTTGCAAAAGTGTGAAAAAATGGTTTAGGGGTGCATGGCTATTTATAGAAGTGGATCTGGACGAGTTTGGTCGCCCAAGCGACCCATTTACTCATATTTTAGTCGCCTAAGCGAGTTAAGGCCCAACTTGTTGATCCACTTGGCCCACTTGCACGTCCACTTGCTGAAGTCACTCGCCCAGGCGAGCAATTTGCACTACATTCACTCGCCTGGGCGAGTTAAATGTACCTTCTGGAATAAATTTTTGGGCCTTGGGCCTGGTTTGCTTGATGAACCTCCCAAATTTGCTTTATGGTCCCTTTTTGCTTGCTTTTTGTTTTTGAAAGCCTCGAAAATCCTCGAATGCTAGCAAAATAAAAAGAAAGCTTGGATGAATCTTCGAGAAACATAAATACTAAGTATTCATTATAAACTCACTAGATTAAGGCAAATTTTGATAGATATTTTTAGTCAAAACACAAGATAAGTGCCTCAAATGTAATCCGAATTTCACTAAGATATGGCACTTATCAGATAGTCTCCCTTAGACATACACTAATTACAACTACCAAACAATTGATTTGGCATGTAAAAAAGCCTAAATACTTAGTTGCCTATGAGACTTAGCTTCTTGATCCTCTTGAGCTCCCCCTGACTTTAACATATAGGTGTTAGATGCCTTGTTCTTAGTCTGGGATTGATTAAGAGTGATTGTAAAACTTGTAAGAACCGATTGCACATAATTAGATCCTAACTTATTGGTTAGGAAAATGGGATATAGCTTCTCTTGAATTGAGAAGTGAACTAGTATAAATTAAGTGTTGTTTTCATCTTCTCTAATCTTTTCTCTGGATTATTAATTGTCATTCATTAGTTCAACTTTTTCAAAATCAACAGAAGCAATTTTATTGTAACTACATTTCATAAATTTTGGAGTTTAATTGATCAAAGGCATTCTAAGTTTGATTTGTGATACGATTCATTAAACTCTAATTTTAAAGCAGTCTTTTTAAAGGGACAAGAAGAACCAATTTATTCCTCCTCTTGGTTTGCGTGCTACTCATATTATTTTCACTAAGGTCCTAAATTGTTTGGGAAATTATGAAACTCAGCATGACCTAAATTATTAAATGTGGAGCAATTATGATCCTCTGACCAAATTTTCTATTCAATAGAACCTAATCTAGCAACAAGCCCCAATTACATTTATATTATTAGAGTATATATAGCTTATCTCATTGAGAATAATTTATCCAGGGAACACACACACGCATACAAACAAACTGAAAAATATATAGCAAGGTATAGTACATACATATATATGCACTAATGCATGTGTAAATATAGAAATTAACAGAAATAGTTTACTAACAATTTTTTTTTTGTTTTTTGAAGAATCAACAGTCCCAGGTGGACAAGGGTTCTTTACAGGCAATGCTTTTGTCTCCAAAATTACAACAGATGTAGCAACAACAATTATGAACAACAAAACCACGTCAAATACAAGGTAATCCATTGATTATATAAGTTTATGAATATTTTCAACCATTTAGTGTCTGACTATGTATGTAGTATCAGTAAAAGTGTCCAGCAATGTAAGAGAAATAAGAAATAATAGTTTTAGTGTTCATCTTTCCAAGTTCCAACAGAGAAATTCTTAAAATCATGCATTTTCAATTTTCTTTTGTATAGAGAATATTTTTAATCCTAAAAAAGGAGTTGCTTGTTTGATAAACACTTATATAAATATGGATAATTAAAAGTAAAGACTACCCATTATGCTAAAATCTCACACCAGCTATGCATATGGTCAAAGTACTCCTTATAATAATGACTTGGGCAATTTGACCCCGACTCCTGACCCAAATTTTGAAATAACTTCAACCCAGTCCGTTCTAAATTCAAATATGGTATTAGGTTCTATCCCAATTCTAATATGTTCAGTCACCCACAGTCCACAAATGTTCAGTCTTACCAATTTCACACTTCATGTATCCAATCTTGACAGTAAGGGGAGTGTTATGATCCCACATTGGCTAGGTATATGGTCAAAGTACTCCTTATAATGACAAGGGCAATCCTACTTTGATCTAGCTTTTACAATCAAGTTATGTCTAGTTTGTTCTCAAGTTTAATAAGGTCAATATAAACTATAGGGGCCATAACAATGAGAATACCTTATTCCACATAATATGAAGATTAAAGAGTGAAGACTGATTGAAGTTTGAACAAGAATACTCAAGACAAAGAAGGATTACAAGGTTTCTAAGTCACATCCAGCACATACATACATCAATAAGGAAGCCTCAAATTTTGGAAGTCATGTACTTATCAAACATGGTGACATGTGCACCATCAAAATCCACAAGCATTTTAAAAATCATTATACACCACACCCAAGGACTAACATATCCATTTAAAGGAAAATAAATATGCAAAGAAGAAAATTTTGCATTGGACATATAGAATTGTAATATAATAATCTTGCTTTATTGATCAAAAATTCTAATTTTGGTGGTAGAATAATACCAAACACACTTAATAAATTGAATTTAACTTTGGACTTTTGGTATATTATGGAATTGTAATATAAGAGAATCTTATGACAGACAAGGAAGCTAAAATATGGAACAGTGTGTTTGAAAAGCTAAGAAGGTAGTAGGCATTGAGAGAGGAAGAATCAGGGCAACTATTCTGATAGAAACACTTCCTGGAGTGTTTTCAATGGATGAAATTTTGTATGAGCTGAAGGAGCATTCGATGGGTCTGAATTGTGGGTGTTGAGATTACATTTTCAATTATGTTAAGACCTTCAGGCTCATCCAGATCGCCTCTTATCAGACAAGGTCTTGGTTAGCATGACTCAACACTTCATCAAGAGCTATGTTGACTTCCTCATCAGGACGACCCTAGGTATGTAATGGAACTACTCTGCTTTACCACTGATAGGCATGCCTATTTATTTTTAAGCAATTCTTATTTCAAAGAAAAAGGGTAATTTTAGATTACAGACCATAACTGAACAGTGCCACATAACATCTTAGATGTCTCACAATTGCTAAATGTAGTCACAGACACATCTATGGTAGAGGCAATAAGAGGTGTAGTAAGTTGAAAATATAAGTTGCTAACCTTTAGAGTCACACCATGTCGCGCCGCCGCGAGATCAACAGCACCTTCAAAGTTTCAGCACCGCGCCTCCGCGAGATCGAAAACACCTCCAAAGTTTAACAACCGCGCTGCCACGAGATTGACAATGACAGTGAGAGTCACACCGTGCCGTCGTGAGAATGCCGATGACGACAAGTTTCAAGGCCACGAAAAGGTTCGAGTGAAGGAGCTGAGGGATAAAGGGTTTTGAGTGAGAGAAAGATTGCAAAGTGAGGGAGGTGACGGTTTAGGTGCCAAAGAAATAATTTCTAAAATATACAACATCGATTTTTTCAAAAAACCGATGTTACTAAAAAACTTAACATCGGTTCTTTAGAAACCGATGTTACTTTTAAGAAACTCAACATCAGTTTTTGGGAAACCGATGTTGGTAGTATAATATTAACATCGATTTTTGAAAAATCGGTGGAGTTTCTTATGGTAACATTAGTTTTTTTAAAAACCGATGTTAAGTTAATGTCAGTAACATCAGTTTTTTGAAAACCTGATGTTAACGATAAGAATATTTACGAAAATGCCACCATGGATAATTTAACATCGACTTTTCTTACAATCGATGTTAAATTGCAGATGTTGAATGTATCTTTTGTAGTAGTGATCACTTTTATAAGTTGCAAAATTATCAAGAGATACCATTTGGCTATCCTACTTGTGAGAATATTATGTGGTTTTTTGAATTGGACTTTGAGTCCACATGGCGTGCCACGATGGAATTGCTAATCAGACCTTGGTCAAACTAGACTAATAAGTTGACCAAGTCAACAATCAAATGTGCCCTATGCCAATGAATTGTTTGGAAAGAGTCTTATGTGGTATTTTGTTTTTAAAATTGCCCTACAAGGCTCAATCTCTCATATTTACTTTTTAGTTTTCATTACTAAACATGGAGAAGTATGATTAAAAAAATAATGTGTTTTTAAGTATGTAATCAATAATTTGATTCTCAAATCTTCAGCATATCAAATGCATATCTTGGGTTCACTCTTTGTTTTGATTAGAACATCTTAATTAGAAAAAGAAAGAGAAAATTAATAGTGTTTCACCAGAAGTTAAACAATAAAGGAAAAACAAATTAATTACATTGTTGAAAAGAAGAAAAAACATTTAGATCTTTCGCTTCTGTAATGCCAAAAATCCTTCGAAAACTATTTTGTGACTAAAACTAAAATTCATTTGTATGGCAGAAAAAGGAAATTTGAAATATAGTTTTTTTTTTTGTAGAGATAAAGTGATGAACGATGATCGTTGGATTTATTCCCCTTGATTTATATAAAAAATAGAATGTTTTTATATATAATTTTTACTATTATTAAAAAACATTGATATTAGTGGATACACAAAAACTTGAAAGTCTAGAATTTTTATTCTTAGTAACATTTATAGCTTTCCGGATACACATTATGCATAGATCTTAGTTTCTATTGCACATGGCAATGATTTTAGTAACGAACAAAAAGTATCACAGCAGTTTATTTTTGGTTTTATCACAACAAATTGTTGTTTATTTATCTACATGTTTTGCTCGAAAAGATGTATCACCCAAATATGAAACAACTATAACCATATTTGTCGTATATATATTTATTTTTATGTATGGCTTTACATCAAAAACAAAATTAAAAATTAAAAAAAGACTTCTATAAATTAAAACTTTCTTTTTACTGAACAAATTAAAACTATTAGAAAATGGTCATAACGATTTTGATTAATTTGCCGGTCATTATATTTTTTACCCCAAAGTTGAAACTTTTCTATAGATCCTACCGTCTTTAAATATATATCGAATTATATAACTTAATTAAATAGAGTATTTGCATATAAAAGAATTAACCAAAGGTTGTCGCAATAAAATAATATTTTGTTGTGTTTATATTTGTTAAAATGATTTATTTAATAGAAGAATTTCTGTTTAATTATTATGTTTTACAAAATTTTCTTGATTTAAGAACCCTCACACCTGGGTGTGGAATTAGTATGTAATTCAATGATTAAGTAACACGCATACCCAAGAAAATATATAAAGGAAATGTTGAAAAAGCCTGAATGTAAACTTAGTACAAGTATCCAAATTCATTGGAAAAAGAAAAGAGAGAGAGAATAAAGTGTCCAAATCCCTTAATGACCTGATCTATCAAAAGATTGGAGTACATTGTAAACAATATTCTTTTTAGGATAAATAGTCATTTTTGTATCTGAATGTGTAGAGCATTGACAAATTTGTCTCTAAAAGATGAAAATTCAAATTTTAGTCTCCGAAAATGTTAAAAGTGTGACAAATTCATCATTCCATTAACTTTTATCTGTTACCATTAAAGAAAGAGCCTACGTGACACAGAGGGACAAAAATGTCACATAAATGATTGCTAACGTGATTGTTGAATAAATTTTGGACGAAAATGTCAGTAAGTTACCATTGGACGAATATGTCATTAAGTTATCATTGGACGAAAATATTAGTAATTTTCTATTAGACCAAAATGACAGTAAGTTACAATTTAATCAAAATGTCAGTAATTTTTCATTGGACCAAAATGTCAATACATTTCCATTGGACTAAAATGTCATTAAGTAATCATTTGACCAAAATGTCAATAATTTTCCATTGGATCAAAATGTAAGTAATTTTCTATTGGACCAAAACGTCAGTAACCATTAGATAAAAATGTCAGTGATTTTTCATTGGACCAAAATGTCAGTAACTTTTTTGGGACTAAAATGTCAGTACATTTCCACTAGACCAAAATGTCATTAAGTAATCATTTGACCAAAATGTAAATAATTTTTCATTCGATCAAAATGTCAGTAATTTTTTGTAATAATCTATTCAGCAGTCATGTTGATAATAATTTTTGTAACATTTTCGTCCCTCTATGTCACATAGGCTCTTTCATTAACGTTAACTGATGAAAATTAATGGAATGACGAATTTATCACACTTTTTACATTTTCAGACACTAAAATTTGAATTTTCATCTTTCAAAAATAAATTTGTCAGCGCTCTACACATTTACGGATTATTTTTCCTTTTTTCTATTATCAAACTACCATGTTAATTACTTGTTTACCTAAGAGATCATAGACTTTCTTTTTTTGGTTACTCCTAATAGATGGACTTTAATTTGACGAGAATTTTTTTTTACACATGTACTCGTAATGATCAGTGACCCAGCAGCAGCTCGAAGTTAATAAAGAATTGAGATGAAAAGTATTTAAATAAATGATCAAAATATTTAATGTATCAATAATAAGAAACATATTAGTTCATTTGTTTTTCAGAACTAACATAATTATGTATTAAAAATTATTAGTCTATATGAAGAGTACGGAATATTTCACAACAAACATTTTCACAATAATGTACCAAATAAGATATGTAACATTTTTAAAATAAGGGAGGGTGGAAGTTATCTAAAACAAACTTGTTTTTAAAGGTAACAAGTAAAAATGTGTATCTCCACACATAAATTAGTGAATTAAAATTATAATTACTTTCAATTAAGCTAATAATTAATATGTACTTACTTATCTAAAATCATGTTGATTGCCTGTCAAAAAATAAAAAAATATGTTAAGAAAATAAACATAAATTTAAAGTCAGGATTAATACACTTAAAATTATAATTAAGAAGAGATACCATATCGTGTTTAGGTATGGCAACAGGGTGGGGCGGGGGCGGGTATTGCATTCCCCTTCCCCATCCCCGCCCCCGCAGGGGTAGGGTTTTCCCCGCCCCACCCCGTCCCCACTATTTGATTAAAATTTAAAAAATAAAAAAATAATATAACTTTTTTTATTGAAAAATCAGATAAAAAAGTTAATTATGTAACAAAAAAATAATAATAACAAACCCACATTTAAAATATGGGATCATAATTTTAAAATTATAAAACAAAATCAATCAATTCAATTAAAAAAATTAGAAAATAATTTATTTTTTTATTTTTTTATTTTTTAATATTATTTATTACTGGACGGGGGCCGGAGCGGGGGCGGGTATCAGTAACCCCATACCCGCCCCCGCCCCCGCTTTTGGCTACCGAAGAAAACCTGAACCCGAAATCGAACCCGAAAAATTTGGTTTTTTCTCATTAAAATTAGGACGGATTCGGACAAGTACCCACGAATTCGGGTCCCACTGTCATGCCTAATCCTATTCTGCTAAAACACATCCTATATCTCTTCATCAGAATTCCTTAAAAGAAGTTAATTAGAATTTTTTTTATTCTTAGTTAATTAAGAAGAGATACTCATTCTGCTTGTTTTATATCTTGGGTAAAAATCACAGCTTGATTTAAAAGCTGTATCTGATGCACGCGCAGAAAATATCAGCTGTATCACATAAAGATAGATGCTATACCAAAACGTGATTTTATTGTAGAAAGTGTATCAATTAATGTATGTATTGATTAGACTCTATTAAATGTGGAATAACTTACTATAAATCAACTTAGCTTGTGAGAGAGGCTCATAAAGGTAACTTTTTCTATCACCGAAAAGATTTTATGTAGAAGAAAAAGAATGGAACTCAAGACCGAGTGTGTCTAATCTAAATATCCCTAGCAATCTTGAAATTTCTAAATAAGCCAAAAAGATATTATTAAAGATAAAGGAAAATATATCCCTGTCTTGATTAGTCACGTAGCTACTAATTAAACTTCAAAGACCTTAAATTAAATATTGGTTTGTTTGTAAAGATAAACGACTAAATTGAATTTAGCTACTTTACATTATTTCTTCAAATTCGTACAAATCTCAGGTAGACTTCACCAATAAAAATCTTCCGCAGTGCAACGGAATGATTAAGATTCCATTTTGTAAATGCATGATGTCCTTCTGAAATTGTTTCATGGGTATTGCAACCCTTGATAGAATAAATAGAATGTTGCTTGCTCAAATGTGGTAAAAGTGTTCAACAGTGTGAGATAATAAGAATCATCAGAAAATTTTCATGAATATCTAAACTTAATTAAAGTGTATAAAATAACTAAAACATATTCACAAAAAGTAGCTCGTAGAGCTAAATCAATAAATTTCAAAATATAAAATGTACCAAAAGGTTGGAATATATGTACAAAAAAAAGAATAAAAAGGATGATATAGAATTTACTTTTTTAATGGAAGGATGATAGAATTTATTAATAATTTATAATTTGGACCTTCAGTTATGAATTGATTAATTAATTTAGTTACTCATAATAATTTTAGAAAGAGTATCCCATGCTGCATCATAATTAAGTAATTTGACTTGTAGTTATCAACATCAAATTCTTGATGCTATTTATTTATTTATTTTTAAAACATGAATTGAAAGTGCTTTTCTAGCAAGGATATGAATAACTTAAAATTAGAGACCGAAATATTGTGATTTCTAACTCAATATACTTTGTTTATATGAAACTATATCTATTAGCTAGCTCAATATTGATTAGCTATAACTCTATATTCTTGTTATCAAATTATTATTTTTAATCATCAAAAGGTAAAAATGTATATTAATGTGTGTATGGCATAAAGATACTCAAACCTTTCTCTCTCTCTATATATATATATATGAGTGTTACTCATCAAATTATCAATTCATGTCATGAGCTAAATTAATTGCTATATTAAAAAGAAGCATTAATACATAGTAAATTAAAATTAAATAGTAGCTAGGATAATGTGTAACAGTGTACTGCGTGTGCTTTATGGTCAAGAAACCTTTACCTTGGCACATATGCGACTATTTTAGTATTGGTTGGTTTTGCACAAAGGACAAGTACAATATCTAACCTATTTTCAACGCCTGGAATGCTATATCTGTTGATTTTTATTTAACCAACCTGATGGTAGTCAACAATAATTCAAGAAACTAACCACTACTCATATCTCTTATTTTTTTACAACGTTAACGTCCCTTCTTTTAACACACAGTAACTGACCCTTTGATGTCAATGGGTCTATAAATAAGTGTGTCTATAGTCTTTTTGAGTCCCTGAATTCATTATATATACATCAGCATATACATCATCTAGTGCTTTAGAATTAGAGTTTAGAAGACTCAAGAGAGATCTTCAGTACAATCCAAAGACTCAAAACCGTGAGTAATGGCGGGAGGTATGTATGATCTTAATTTTTCCACATTTAATCTAACTGCTTATGTTGTTTATGCATGATTAGATTATTTAGTTTTCTTACATTTGGTATCAGAGCCCATTTATTTCCTTTGCCTTGCTTTCGTTTGACACTCATACATGTGAAATATTATTTTATTACAATATGAGTATTTTATTTGAAAGTTTTAATTATTAAGAAGCTTTGAAATCATATGGAAATTGAGTTTCTAAGCTTTATGTAAATTAAAACATGGATTTCGGTGTTGAAAAAGGCTGAAAAACCATTGGATTTTTTATTCGGGTCCGTGGGTCGCAACTGTTATATCTTTATGCGTTCCTGTTTAATTTTGGAATTTATAGAATTTTGATTTGTTTTATGCATAAATATATTATGGAAGAGTTTATTCTATGCATATATATTAAAACAAATGCATAATATTATGTTTCAATTATGCAATTGTATATGAGAATTTTATTCATCATTATATTATATCTTGATCTTGAAGTGCATAATATGATTTATTCTCATATAATTAAGTTTTATGTCTAAGTGATCTTTATAATTTTAATTAATTATAGATTAGTCACAATATCTATAATTTAATTAAAATTATATATTAAGTTGTTTAAAGATCATATAAGGAATTAAGCATAATATTGTAATTTATTGTTACTATTCTCATTTTTTATTTTATTTATTATTTTTATTTTGATTTGTTAACGGTTGTGATAACCTGTAAACAAATAAATGACTATAAAGCATTTTGCCAATTGAACTAATGAAAATTTTGTGATATATGTTCACATGACCTATTGTTATTTTGTCATGAAATGTATTAATTTATGTTTCTCTATACATGTAATATTAAGTTGATTAATCTAAATGATTAATTATTTAATTTTATTGTTTATGGTTAATTACAGTAAAATTAATTTTGGAAATTAGATAATATTTAGTGATCTTTATAATTTAATTAATTAAAGCCTAGCCACAACAACTTTAGTTATTTAAATTATATATTAAGACTCTCTAGATCACATAAGGTAGATGATATTAATTGTAATTAGTCATACATAATATAGTAGATGTCATCCCACAGGAATTTCTATTATAGTTTTGTATGATTAATTAGGATAAAATATTAAAATTATATTTTTTTGATTTGCCCACAGGGATCAAGAAATATAACTTGATAGTTTTATCATAATGTTTATGTGAATTTAATTGAATTAAAATTTTAGCCCACAGGCAAATTTTATGTCACTAAATCCATAATTTTATAAGCATGACTTACATTGGTAAATCATGAAACATTATTTTTGTCTCAAATTTTAATGATAAGCATATATGTTGAATTATTTTGCAACTATACAACATATTAATACAATTAATGTCCTGGAATTAAGAGGGGGTTATTTTTCTATCTGGAAGGAAAAGATTTTACTGACATTAGGGTATATGAACATTGATTATGCTATCTTGAAACTAAGTCACCAGCAATTACAGAGAACAATATATACTATGGTATATAGGCTTGTATTAAGGACTCAGTTGAACAGTATGACAATGTGAGAGTGTTCCTGAAGTATATTGATGAACAATTTGAAACTTCAGGGAAGACATTGGCAATACCTTAATAATGAAATTTTCTTCCATGAAGCTCAATACTCTGAGGGGTGTGCGTGAGCACATCAGGCATATGATGAACATTGCAGCTCAACTAAAAACTCTAGAGGTGGACATGTCCGACTCCTTTCTGGTGCATTTTATTCTGAATACTCTCCCAACACCATATGGTCCTTAAAATATCCTACAACACACATAAAGACAGATGGTATGTTAATGAACTCGTGACCATGTGTGTTCAGGAAGAGGGGAGTTTGCAGTTGGAACAAGGAGAGAGTTTTCTTATGACGAATGAAAGGAGGGACACATGAAGAAAGATTATCCTAAGTTTAAGCTATGGTTTGGAAAAGAAAGGTATGTCTTCCTCTTTAGTTTGTTATGAATCTAATATGATTAATCATAACACATGGTGGATTGATTTGCAATATGATCTTTTCTATATTAATTTGCAAAATGATACCACTTATGATGTTGTGCATGTTAATGTTGGCACAAAATGATGTGTTAGGAATGAATATTTTTCTATGTTGTGGCACCTAACATTAGGACACATCTCTATCGAGAGAATTAAGAGATTAGTAAATGAAGGGGTACTTAGTGCTTTGGATTTTGCTGATTTTGATACTTGTATAGATTGCATTAAGGGTAAGCAAACTAACAAGTCTAAAAAGGGTGCAAAAAGGAGCTCAAATGTATTAGAAATCATACATATAGATATTTGTTGTCCAGATATAGACGCAAGTAGTCTGAAATACTTTATCACCTTCATAGACGATTATTCACGATATATGTATCTCTACTTACTTCGTTCTAAAGATGAAGCTTTAGATGTCTTTAAAGTTTTTAAGGCCGAAGTGGAGAAACAATGTGGAAAGCAAATTAAAATCGTGAGATCCGATAGAGGTGGTGAATACTATGGCAGATACACGAAAAATGGACAAGCACCTGGTCTATTTGCAAAGTTTCTTCAAGAACATGGGATTGTTGTCCAGTACACTATGTCTGGTTCTTCGGATCAGAATGGTGTAGCAAAAGGGAAGAAACCGAACCTTAATGGACATGGTGCAAAGTATGTTTAGTAGTTCCAAGCTTCCTAAGTCATTGTGGACTGAAGCATTGAAGACGATAGTGTACATATTGAACCGAGTTCCAACTAAGGCTGTCCCAAAGACACCATTCGAGTTATTTAAGAATTGGAAACCAAGTTTACGACATGTACGCGTTTTGGGATGCCTGTCTGAAGTGAGAATATATAACCCACAAGAAAATAAGCTTGGCCCAAGGACCATTAGTGGATACTTCATTGGATATGTTGAAAGGTCTAAGCGATATAGTTTTTACTGTCCATTTCATAGTACAAGGATTGTGGAATCAAGAAATGTTGAATTTTTTGAGAATGACATGATTAGTGGGAGCGATCAATCCAGAGATTTTGTTTTTGAGAAAGATCATTCAGTTACTCAACTATCCACTTCAAATCTTAGATTGGTTGTTATTAATAATACCCTTCAGCTCAACCTGGTGTTGTGCAACCTATCATTCAAGATCCATAACCTGTTGATAGTCTAGTAGATCAAGTTGTTCATGAGGAGCAAGAAGAAATTGTTGATCAACCAATTGAATAACAAGTTCCTCAAGAAGATAATGAAACAATATTAAAGAGATCTACCAGAATAAAGAAATCAGCGATATCGAGTGATTTTGTTGTGTATCTACAAGAATCTAACTATACTATTGGAGCTGAAAATGATCTTGAAACATTTTCACAAGTCATGAGTTCTAAAGAATCAAACTTGTGGTATGATGCTATGAAAGATGAGATGAATTCTATGGCATCTAATGGAGTCTGGGATCTTCTTCAGTTGCCTGATGGTGCAAAGGCCATTGGTTGTAAATGGGTCTTTAAGACAAAGGAAGACTCATCAGGCAACATTGAGAGATATAAAGCAAGACTCATAGCCAAAGGATATACTCAAAAGGAAGGGATCGATTATAAGGAGACATTTTCTCCTGTGTCTAGGAAAGATTCTCTTCGTATCGTCTTAGCATTGGTTGCATATTTTGACTTAGAGTTGCAGCAAATGGATGTGAAATCAGCCTTTCTCAATGGAGATCTAGAGGAAGAGGTTTATATGAAACAACCTGAAGGATTCTCCTCTCTTAGGGTGAGCAATTGGTATGCAAGCTTAAGAAATCTATATATGAAACAAGTCTCTCGTTAGTGGTACTTAAAATTTCATGATGTTATTTCTTCATTTGGTTTCGTAGAAAATGTTATGAATCATTGTATATACCAGAAGGTCAGTGGGAGCAAAATTTGTTTCCTTATTTTATATGTAGATGATATTTTACTTGCAACCAATGACAAGGGTTTAGCTATATGAGGTGAAATAATTTCTCTCTAAGAACATTGATATAAAGGATATGGGTGATGCCTCTTACATTATTGGCATCAAGAGACATAGTAAAAGGTGTTCATTGTTTGTCTCAAGAGACCTATATTAACAAAGTTTTGGAAAGATTTAGAATGAGTGATTGTTCACCAAGTGTAGCTCCCATGGTGAAGGGTGATAGGTTTAATTTAAGTTAGTGCCCGAAAAGTGATCTTGAGCGGGAACAAATGAAGAACATTCTGTATGCTTCGGCTGTTGGAAGCCTTGTGTATGCTCAGGACTACACAAGACCTGATATTGCTTTTGCGGTTGGAGTATTAAGGAGATATCAAAGTAATCCAGGTTTAGACTACTGGAAAGTTGCAAAGAAAGTGATGAGATACCTCTAGGAAACTAAAGACTATATTCTTATGTACAGACAGACTGACAGCTTGGAAGTGATTGTGTAACACCCTCATATTTCAATATAATGTGAATTTTCTTATAAGTATGCATTCCTAGATAAAATGACGAAAATACCCTTGGACATTTTGATAAAATGACACAAATGCCCCTGGATATTTTGAAAATGACCAAAATACCCTTTAGCCCTGATAAGGTCAGATAGCCTCAGTAATGCTATAAACGACTGATAAAAGTATAGTAGACTCCTAGATAAGGAATTATTGACATTTTTAATAAAGAAAAACCATAAATTAGAATTTTTTAGAAATTATGGAAGAAATTTCGAAAAGAATTCAATCTAGACTAACCTGAGCTTCATAAAAACACACAAAAGGGAAAGATACAATCTGTGAAATTTTCTCTTAATTATAGGAGGAATAGATTCTTGAATAAAGTAGTCTAGATATTTTACTAATTAAAAACAAAATGAACCAATAAGAAATTAGATAAAACCATTGGAAGAAAGTTCTATGACATCCTAAAAATGTTACCAAACTTAAACTAGTTCCAAAAGATTTTTAGGATTTTATTACTATCAACCCAATTAGAATTAAGCTTCCATAGATTATAAAAGTAATGTTATTTAATTTCAAGACATAAAATAATTCAAACAAAGCATGAAATCACTAAAAACCTAGCCATGCACATGAAACTTGTAAAATTAAAACATATTTGCTCCAAAATCCAAGCTTGGCCGTGGACATCAAGAAGGATGGAGAAAGCTTTAGAAAAATCAAAAACTAAGACACTTGTACGGTTAATAAGCTAGGTAACATGCAATTGGACCATTTGGAAAGCTAAATCATTATGACTTTGGAAATAATGCAACAAAAATCTACAAAGGCAAAGCTATTTCACGTGAATGAATAAAAACCAAGGAGAATGCACCTTAAGCTTAGTAGTACACGTGCAAGGCTAGAAGGCAAGAGAATGGTGTGGAAATTTCATGAATTAGGACACTTGTAAGGTGGAAAAGCTTTCGCCAATGAAAAGAAACCAACTAGAAAGCAAGGTAATTATAAGCTTTGGAGATATTTCTAGTTAAAGCCAATTCACCTAGCCTATAAAAAGGATGGTGGGGACCAAAATGAAGGCAAACTCACGTGTAGTATCCCACTTCCACCCTACATCCCTTTCACTTGAATAAAAAAGTAAAACAAAGGCCCACATCCTTGAAGGTTCACGTGGAAAGCTAGGAATCTTGGAAACAAGTTGCTAAATTTCAAACAATGAAAGCAAGGTATGGGGAAGTGTTGTAATAAACATGGTTTAAATATTTATTATATTAGATTCTCATTCATTTCTATAAGAATTAAGCTTTGTATACCATGTGTTTGATGAAATGCTTCCAAGAATTAAAAAGGGTACATGGATGATGATTTGGATAAGTAACTCAAAATAACTTAAAGAATAATTATTAGAATGAACAACTTGAATCTAGTCTAGTAAGAAAGTGATTAAGTAACTTAAATCTTTATATATTATGACTATGTTTTAAAGAAATACTTGATTTAACATTTTACTAAAGTTTGTGTGTTATTTTGTTACTTACTTGATATTTTACTAAAGCTTGTATATTCAATGGATGTTTTACTAAATTTTGTGTGATGAGTATTGTTAAAAAATGTTCTATACATCCTTGAGAATATTTACTAAATCTCATGAGGAAATTATGGTGAAAATATATCTTTTATATTGAATCTATCAAGATGGGTGATTAAAAGTGTACAATGTAAAGTTAATGAGAATTTGAGAAATAAAGTAATGATGAAGAGTAAATAAGAAATAAAAGCAATTCATTGCATACTTCATCTGCATTTAATTACCTCAGAGAGGAGGTAATGGAGTGACCTCAAGAGGAGGTGTGTCAGATAGCTAAACTGAGTCCATGCGTTCAGAGGAGTCTGAGCTCAGGGGTAGTTGAGACAGTAAGGATCACACCACCATGATGATCACATGGGTGGGGGTGAAATTACTATCGCGACACTGGGCTACCCTGACTAAATGGATAAGTTCGTTCTACTGAGAGAAGGTGGGGCTATCTTGACTATGGTACCATTTAATGAGAATCTGGGATCTCAGTCATGCATCATTTTAACCAAGAATCATGCATCTGTTATGTATTTATCATGTATCTTGTTTTATGAGTATTATTTTGATTTACTATGAATTTGTGGTTTTTATCTAACTATGTTTATCATATACTTACCCTATTTTGTGTCTGTGGTTGACACCTGTGATGATCCCAATCTGTTGGGCGAGCAGAGGAATAGTGAAAGTTTAAGCTGAGATGGTGTGATGGAAGAGCTTGGATGACTTGTATTCTGTACTTGGTGTATTGTTGACTCTGAAGCCATGTAATTTGTATTGGACTATTTTGGTCTATTGGTTTGTATCTGAACTATATTATGTAAAACTGTATTGGACTGTATAATACTTTATTTAGTACTTAGAAATATTTGATGATAACTTATCTATTTAAAGTTACTTAGAAATATTTAATAATAACTAATCTATTTAAAGTTAATGAAGAAAAGCGATTTTATAAAATAAATTTCTGTATGAAAGGAAATAAGCGAAAAAAAAATTTTAGGCGTCACAGATTGACTACTCAGATTCAGACTACACTGGCTGTGTTGAAGTTAATAACTTCGGGATATATTTTTATGCTAGCCAGTGGAGCTGTGTCTTGGAGAAGTGTCAGGGCAGACCTTAATTGACTGCTACTTCCACTGTAGAGGTTGAGTTTGTTTTTTGTTTTGAGACTACCTTACATGGTGTATGGATAAGGAGTTTCATTTTTGGGCTTAGAGTTATAGATTTCATTTCTAGGCTATTGAAGATATACTATGATAATTCAGCTACTATTTTTATGGCTAAGAATAACAAAAGCTGTAGTCGAAGCAAAGACATCAACATTAAGTATCTAGCCATAAGAGAATGTGCTAAAGATAATATAGTGGTTATTGAACACATTAGCACTGAATTAATGACTGTCGATCCTTTAACTAAGGGCATGCCACCATTCAAATTTAAGGATCATGTGGAAAGGATGGGACTTGGTTCCCATATGTGATTTTCATTGTAAGAATGATATTAAAAAACTCTATTGTGATGTTTTTCATTCAGTTTATGTGCATCTGCAGTTATTTATTCTGAGAAACATCAATTAAGTTTGGACCTAGAATAAACATTGGGTTTATTCATTAAGTTGTATGGGCTTGAGAAATATAATGCAATGTAATACATGGAAGATACTACTCGCTCATTATTAAGAGGACTTATCGCCATGATTCATGTATTTTATTTCTTGTTATGTAAATTAAGGGACATGTCGACCAAGTGGGAGAATGTTGGCTTTTATTTTGAAATTACAAAATATCTGTAACCAACCTGATAGTGGTCAACAATAATTCAGGAAACTAACCACCACCCACATCCCCTATTTTTTTTCAACGTTAACGTCCCTTCTTTTAACACACTGTAACTGACCCTTTGATGGCAATGGGTCTATAAATCAGTGTGTCTACAGCCTTCTTGGGTCCCTAAACTCATTCTATATACATCAGCATATACATCATCTAGTGCTTTAGAATTAGAGTTTAGAAGACTCAAGAGAGATCTTCAGTGCAATCCAAAGACTCAAAACCGTGAGTAATGGCGGGAGGTATTTATGATCTTAATTTTTTCGTACTTAATCTAATTGCTTATGTTGTTTATGCATGATTAGATTATTTAGTTTTCTTACATTTGGTATCAGAGCCCGTTTATTTCCTCTGTCTTACTTTCGTTTAACACTCATATATGTGAAATATTATTTTATTAAAATATGAGTATTTTATTCTCCAATATTAATTAATTGGAGCCACGTATCACAGGCAAAATTAGTGCCAAGAAAATATTATGAACACATACAATTCCGAGAATCCAAATTGGTCACCATGAGGAATTTCCACTAAGCAAGGGAACCACTTCAACTTTTTGCCAAAATGGGCAATTTGGAAGCTCTCTAGAAGGGAATTTACGTGGACAAATTAAGCGGGGCATAGAAATGACACACATTATTAGTGGGAGAGTACTTGACATGAACTAATAATACTTCTTTAGTTAGACAAATGCATAATGCAATGTTGAAGCCAAGTGCACGTGTCTAGAGAAGAGGGGAGAGTGTGGTGAAAATCGAATTAAATTGGATGTTGATGCAAAGCAACCTATATATACCTAAGTGATAGACTTAATTGTCACATGGTGCATGCCTTCATTGGTTGGCTTTGTGACTTGTCTTCTTTAATTTACCAACCTATAACGTTCAAAGTAAACTGGCTGGAGAGAGGAGCTTGACATGATCACCAACCTTTTTCTTTAATTCTGATCTTTACCTTGTAACCAAAATCTTAAGTGATTCTATTTTTTTTTTCAGATAATTAATGTACACTGTCATCCTGACACATGCACGTTAGTTTGTTTGATTTCTTTTCGTTATACTTAATAAATAAATATACATTAATACACCGATTTTATTGTTAATTATATTTGTTAGAAAATAAGAAAATTAAAATAATAATTCTAGAAAATATAAAAAATGTGTAATGATACTACACATAATATAAAAAGATAGAACGATAGATGCTTTATATTATCAAATTATAATTTTAGGAGCTTTAACTACAATTAGTAAAATCCTTGAATTTATTTGTAATACATATATATTCAATTTTAATTGGAAATCTATGAACATGTGACACGTGTCATATATATTTTAAAAGTTATCATATTTTGTGTTTCATCAATTTAGTCCCATCTATCAAACATATTCTACATGTTGGCATCTTTAAGATTGAACAACGAGGATTTTGGTGTGGTACCTGATATGATATTATGTATGTCGATCGACTTTTGGAATAAATTGAGATATGGGTAGATTAATTGGGTCTTTTTTATACACAGATTAATTGGGTCTACTAGCTAGTGCGTCTAATTTGCAATCAATGTGTTAAATATAGAATCAATTTTGATATATGCTTTAAATCCAAGCGTTATTTTAAATATTTAGAAGAAAAAAATTATATAGTATCTCAGTTTCTATGATTAAGAATTGAATAATTGTCACTATTATTCTTCCATATAAATGTTGAATTTCAAAGGCAATACTCACGTACAATAATTGTCTGTGTTTGAACTTCAAATTGTTCCATCAAAAAGCACATGTTAGACATATAAATAATTAATCTTAAGCTTTCACTTAATACCTTTAATTTATAGCTTTCAAAAGAACTCTTGTAACATAGAATATATATGACGTACGGGCATATTAGCACCAGTAATATCTAGGCATGTTAGCACCAGTAATATCTAGGAATATTTTCTTGCACATGCATAATATATATGGGGGCCGGATACCTTGTGCAGAAGCACATGGGAAGCAAGGGATCACATCAAAGAATTTTTTTCTAAAACATGCAAGTAATAATCTACACAGTTTGACGAGAATAAGGTCTGAAGATGCAGTCAATAATGCTAAAGATAAAAATAACATGTAGAGTTGTGCGATTAATTGATAAATTAATTTTTGAAGAATTTTTTTCTTATTGTCTAAGAAATGATTATTTGCATAGTATTCAAATTTTCTTAACCAAATAGTTTAAAAAAACAGCATCAAGTTTACATGAACTTGTCCGTTTTATGCATATAATTTCAATTTAAGAGCTAACCATATGGGACCCGACTATCTCAAATATATTATTATTTATCTTAAGGCGATAGGTTTTTAGTTTATATAAGCAAAAATTATGTCAGTGAGAGTAAAGATCTGAGGAATTTCATACAATAATTTTGAATGCAGCCCATAGGACATGTATTATTATGACAAGTAGCTTTCTCCCCTCTCTATCCTTTGCATTATAATTTTTTTTAGTTATAATGTTTCAAGACAGAGAAAGAAAGAAAAGCCAGTGTAGGACAACGTAGCCAGTCTTGGAAATGTATGAGAAGAACAAGAAATCAAATCGGAGGAACAAAAAATGGCATCACTTGGAAACCAATCTATAGATCAAATGCCGGACATGCAAATTAGTGGAAACAAAAAAGAAAAAACATTACTTTACGAAATAAAAAGTAAATTAATAAATATTTTAAGGATATAAAGAAGATAAAATATAAGAAGTTAGAAGATAAAAAAAATTAAAATGCTGCTTAGAATAGCATTTGAAAAAAAGATAGAAATTAGAATAAAAATGTTTATTTATCAAACACTACTAATATAATCAAATAAGTTTTTTGTTAATAAAAAAATTTAAAAACTAACTAAAAATTCTTATCAATAGTGATGGATACAAAAAAAATTCTAGTGGAGACAATTTTTTTTAATATTTTAATAAAAGAAAAATATTACAAAATTTTATCAGGGACGTGGATCCGCCATTGCTTGTCAAACATGCTTTTTTTGAGTGCTTGACCAGGGACGGATGGAGAGGGGGGGCGGGCAGGGTCCGGGTATGAGTTCCCCTCCCTTCACACTTCTAGATCTCATTTACATAGATGTATATTTTTAAGTTGATTAACGTAAAATTGTTTAAAATTAATTATCTATATTATTGTTATAATAATGATTAGGTTAGTTAGTGTAAATTAGTTGTCTTTGTTATAATTATTGTAATGACTAAGGTGATAACTAGAATAAAATTATATAAAACTAATTATTTGTTTGTTATTTTTATGGTAATGGTTAAGGTTATTATTATTATCATTTAAAATAAAAATTAGTTTCAATTTTATGTGTAAAAATAGTAAAAAAAATTATTACTTATTAAAATTTAGACATTTAAACAATTATACAAAGAGAAGAAAATTCTAACCCCACCCCCTTTGTTTGGATCCGTCTCTATGTTTGGCAAATCACTATAGTATAACTTATAAGTTAGTTTGATAATTTGACCAAAATAAGGTAGTTTGTTATACAAGTTTAGTATAATAGTTTCTAACTTGCAATATTTTCGTAAGATATTTCAATTAAATTATGAGTGTGTTTGTAGTCACTCTAGTAGTTCATAAATAGTTTTGATCAAAATAAGTTTGTTTAATACATGAGATTGTTTTAGTAATTTCTCTAAGTTAGCTTTCAAAGAAAATTATTCATATAATCTTGGAACAAGCGTCAAATCTAGGACCTTAAGTTAAATGGAAACAATCTATTTAAGAAAATAAAAATTATTAACATGAAATGAGTGAAAAATTAAGGCAGAGAGTCCAAATTATATATAAAATTAAATGAGAGGTAAAATATACCCATTTAAAATATTTATATGTATAATTTTAAAAAAAAATAAAGGAATGTACATCCTCGATATAAGTGTGGTCCACTATTACTGCTTGAAACCATAACCAATATATAATAATCAAATATCTTTCATAAATAATAGTGATTTTGAATCTTATATCCTACCATAATAATAAAACCAAGACTTTAAATATTTACATATTATATTAAACTCATTCTAAATAAAATGTCATAAATTTTATAATTAAATTACTCCTTACAAAATTTTCATAAGGAAAAAAATTAATAGCCCTTTTTCTAACAGATTAAGCTTTATTAATTGTCCACTTTCAACTAATTTTTTACCAACATATTAATCATGATTTTTCGGGGAAATAAAATATTTATTTCCTAGCTATTTATTTTATGAATCATTTAACCTTCAGTCTCTTTCTTCCCATAAAAAGAATAATAACTATTTGATTTCCATTTTTTTATATATACATAATACATGTGTCTCTCTTTCCAAATTGGGTCTACAACAAAAGTTGAAAGTCTAAAATGCAATTTGATAAGGTCGGAAGTTCTAATTTCGGGTGTACGTAACATGTAATAACATGTTT
>PYAF01004554.1:75635-89552 GCA_007407185.1 Glycine tomentella | reverse complement strand
TACATGTGGTCATTTTTTATGATGAATAAAAATCTAGTTTCAATATGGTATTTTCTTAAAAAGAAATCCAATTTAATTTGAATTCTTTTATCTAAAGAAAATTTTGAATATTAGAATTCTAGATATTCCTAAGAATTTATCCCAATGATAGTTTAAATTAATCCCAAGCAGTCTTATATAGGGCAATACATAAACCTTTCATTCTAGACTACATCTTTATCTTATTTTTGATTGGTCTATACTTCTTCTGACCATCAAAATTACTAAATCATTTTATTAAATAGGTCTATTCATCCTATAATTAAGAGAAAATTCTATAGATTTTATGTACCATTTTTTCCATATTTTTCTGATGCTTGAGTTTTCTTGAATACAGCTTCAAAGTTGTTATCTTCCAAAATTTGTAGAAATTTTATTCTAGAGTTTTGTGTCACAAAATATGTTGATACTTAGTCAGTTAAGTGTATTTTATAATTTCATCAAGTTTCTACAAAATTTCTAAAGTTATTTGAGCATTTTTTGGCCTAAGAGCATTTTGGTAATCATGCCATTCAACATAGGGGTATTTTGGTTATTTTCAAAATGTCCAAGGGCATTTTTGAAATTTTCAAATTAAGGATTTTCTAGTAATTTCTACATCATGGAAAAAGGGATATAGTTATTTTTCTCTAAACATACTTGTATCCAATTATCATCACATTTTTATAATTTTGGGGATGTTACACCCTCAATCCTAGTCCTAATGAAATTCTTTCCCAGTTAATTATTATTGACCCCTAAAAAGTTAGTTATTGAAACCAGGACAGCTGATTGGGCACAACTAAGGCAAACAAGCCGACCAATATGGCTGATGTGGCTAATTTGTGGGTAATTTTATAAAATTAATGAGGAAAGATATTAATATCAGAACATGGGCTCTATTGGCATACATAGAGAGCAGCTTGGAGTCCAAGGAAGCGATCAACAAAACGTTAGCCATGATCTCCTAGATTTTAGAGATTTTTAGTTAGTGTTACAACTAATGTAATAATTGGAAGAACGACTATAAATAGAGTCTATCAAATTGTAGAAGACACAATCAACAATCTAGAAATACAATTATTCATCTGCCAATTTCTTTACCTTCATTTATTTCAATCTCTATTGCTTTTTAGTTTTAATTCTTTTACCACAAATTCTTTAGGAGTAGTGTAAACCTTAGTAACATTGATTGTTGGAAATCTCTTTGGAGTGGACCAGAAACCCAACCAAGGAACATAATCCCTTCCTTGGGTCAATTGCCTAAAGGGAATGATCACTTGGTACTTAGTCGTCACAACGGCTAAGAATATTTTACACAACAATTACTAATTCTTAAAATCAACTAAAGCCTATTATTAAGGTCAGGATATGCTTTTGCCCTTAAATCAATATCCCAATGATCATGGATCTATATATTTAAGTCAAAGGATAAAATTAATTCTAGGGATGATTAATTAAAGATTAACTAATCTATCGAAAATTAGCCAAACATTTTGATCGTGCAATTTGGTACATTCTCTACCTAGATCTACCAATTACATGCAGATGGTCACTGTTATGCAATCGATTAAGTATTAGAATGGTCAGTTTCAAATAAACATTAAAATAAGGAAGATAATTAGTTAACATAAAACAATGAGAAATTTCATTAAGAACAGGGAAAGGAGTACATTTGGACAGTTACATCATAACTCCCAAATTGGGAACTACCCACTCATGATCATAGCAAAACTAGCAATCCTATAAAAAAAGTAAACATAAACATACCAATAGGCAGGAACGATAATCATGATCCATCCTAGTGGTGGACCTTTAACTCTCAAAAGTCATCAAAGTTCCCTCAAATTCTTAAAAAGATAAAGAATAAAACTGAAGATTGATTTTACAAAGACAAAGACATCTATATTTAATTTCTAAAGATAACTGCACGAAAAGACACACTACACCCATGGTAAATCCACCACAATCATGGTCAGAAGTGACACTGAAGCTCTAGGCCCTTATGGATTGGCTATGGCCCTCTTGGTTGACCAAGACCTTCATGAGTTGGACTCTCTTAGTTGACCACTACCCTCATGAGTTGACCATGGCCGTTGTCGGATCTTGACACTGTTCTAGAGGGTCGTTATCATTTTATTGTGATTGTGTTGATTACCACGGCCATGGTTAATGTACCACAACCGTGATCAAGTATAGAGTCTTCAAATCTTCATAAATTTGTACAATTTTCATCTCTTTCACTCAATTGATCAACTGTACTTCTACAACACATAACTAGTATCTTCCAAATGTGAGTTCTGTCAAGACAATGCATGCAAAATGACAAAAACTCAAACAAAATACCACTCATAAAGTGGTTTATCAACTTCCCCACACTTGATCATTGCTTTTCCTTAAGCAATTAATCCAGTTCCTAATCAAAACAAATTCTCCTATGTTAGAACTCATGCAATAGAAATTCTCATTTATTCAAAAAGTAAAAACTCACACAATGAGGCATCAAAAATTCTCTTAGGAATCCATTAGGCTTATAATTAACATACAAATAGTTTGAAAGAATTTCAAGTTCACTCTTCTCACCATCTCTAGGTGTTTATAGTGCTATACAGACAAACAATTACACTTAAGACCACAATTCAATGAGCAAGTCCACAACTCTGTAAATCAATCAACTCAACTCAAATAAATTCAAAAGTTCTAAATAAGTGAGACATGTTAAGTTGTAATGGGGTCAAGCATGTAATGTAAGGTAGGTACTAAAAGAAACAAACTAATCAAATGGTTCCATACAATTATATGAAAATACTTAGAAATTAGGAGAACTTTTACCTTTTCTGCACCTTCTTTTTCATTTAACTTTTGGTCTCTTTTTCCTTCTCTCTTTTTTATTTGCCTTGGGGTACAATCATTCATATATACTTTTTTCTTTCTTTTCTCATTTTTCTTTTTGTTTTCTCTTTTCTACTTATTTTATTTATTATTACTTTTTGTCATCAACCCCTTTTTGTATTTGATTTTACTTGAGAGAAAGACTTGGGATTTATTTACTGACACAACCTGCAATGTATATTAGTTCCCCTTTTTCCTTACATCAATAATATTCACACAATGTAGTTCAAGGACCAACAAAGAATAATCATTCAGGTTCAAAGTGGTCAACTACGGAAAAAACTAATCAAAAAAATTCACAAGTCTCAAGAAAGCTTATCAGAGTCTCATCTTTTTAGAAAATTCAGAATTTATTCAATTATATGCATGTCAAAACAGAGAATAGTATAATGCTAATGAAAGGATCAATTCACCCACACTAAAAGAATCAAAGCTCAATACCCACATATTTGAGGGTAGCTCTAAGAACAGTTTACAGTCATGCATTTTAATGTTCCCTCCTGGAAAAAAAAAACTCCAATTAACTAAAAACACAAACAAGGTGATTTTTCATTTTTGCATTGATCCTCTAGAATAATCATTCATTCCATAGCCTAGAGCTTGAATGGTGATGCTATCTCTTTTGCCTTACTCCTTCTATGGTCTTTTGGAATTACTTTCTTCCTTGGAGGGTCTTCCTTCCCCATACTTGGGTGAGGCTTAGCCACATTAGTCTTCATCTTGTTGGTGGCTTGCACAAAATTACATGTAGGGGATGAGGAGCAATTAATGGTCAAATCAAACACTTTAAACATTCCCTCCACATCACCCAACCTCCAAAGTATTTTCCCTTATTGGAGATCAATCAAAACCCCTCTTGTGTAGAGGAAGGGTCATCCCAAAACAATTGGGATTTCTTTATCCCCCTCCATGTCCAAAATCAGAAAATCAACTGGAAAATGAATTTTCCAACTTTAACCAACAAATTTTCCACTATTCCTCATAGATAAGTAAGAGTCTTATCTGCTAGCAAATAAGAATGTTAGTAGGTTAGGGTTCTTATCATCTAGCAAATTTTCAACAAATCTAGAAAATTTTCCATCCTCACTCTTGTCTTTCAATCTTTGAGGGAAAGGAACACTTATCTGAGGAGGTATCAGTACCTCCTTCTCACCCTCCTTGTTTGTCTCTTGGCTCTCTTCAGTAAGAGTATATTTTTCTTGTGGTAGAGTGGGTTTCTCCTTCTTCTTTAGCATCGAGTTCCCATCAGTAGGAACCTCATCTTTCTTAGGTGTTTGGTCTTTCTCAGTAAGGACATTATCTGCAGCTTTTGGGAAAGAAACTTCCCTTTCCTCAATGTCCTCTTGAATCCTCTTGCTTCTAGCATCACAACATTGAAATCATCCTTCTTAGGATTTGGTTCAAGTTGTAAAAGGAGGTTGTCGGGCTGTCTTTGTGAAAAGAGGGATTATATTTTGGTGACCTAAGACTCCACCAGCTTTATTCTCTGATCACTTTGGGTCATAATTAAAGCATGGTCTCTTGAAGAGTGGGTTGTTTATCCTCTTGCCTAAGCCTCTGATTTTACGTGGGATGAGACCTATACATCCCTTGATTCTGCCTAAAGCCCTTGAAATTGTTGGGGTACTGATTATAAGAGTTGTTTCTTCCCCCAATAAAATTGTTCTCATCCATGGTTGTAGGTAACTCATCATCAACAATGCATTCTCCTAGCCCATGCACAATCCCACATCTATCACAGGTTAGGAATTGATGTGTAGTGTTGGGGACTTGATCTTGAGCTCTCATGAGTGTCTCAATCTTTAGTGTTAGAGCTTGCATTTCCCAATTCATTTTGGGAATCATCTTTCTCCACCTGGTTGATGCCTTTCTTCATAATCCTCTTATCTCATGAGTTGTTATAAGGGTTAGAGCTCATATCTTCAATGATTTTGATGGCATCAACTGGGGTTTTAACATGAGGTTACCTCCACAAGCAGCATCTAAACTTGTCCTATTGTGTGAGGACAACCCACCATAGAAAATATGGACCAGTTTTTGTTGGGTAATGACGTGGTGTGGACAGCTTTTGATAATCTCTTGTAACCTTTTCTAGGCTTTAGGTAGACTTTCTTGCTCTCTCTGCACAAAATTCCCAATGTCCATAATGTATTGGTCCATCTTCATAGGAAAGAAATGCCTCCTTAAGAATTCACTTATGCACTAGTTCCATGTAGTGATTTTGTTCTCAGATAGTGAGCATAGTCAGTCCCATGCCTTCCCATTAAGAGAGAAAGGAAAAGCATAGAGTCTGATGTACTCTATTGGTACACAGTTTTGTCTCACTGTGTTGGTCAACTTGATGAACTTCATCAGGTGTCGTATAGGATCTTCATGGGTAGGGCCATTGAACGGGTTGCACTCTAGCATTTGTACGAATCCATGCTTGAAGTCAAATGTGACTCCCTCAGGCAGTAAGATGGTATTAGTGTCTACCAATGTAGGTGTAAGGTCATCCATTAGTGTCTGAGCCTGATTAGCTACCATTTCCTTTTCTCTCTCTTCACGGACTTCTGCACAAAGTTTTCGGATTAGCTTGTCAATATCAGGTTCGTATTACAGTGGTAGATTCTAGGACCTAGTTTGCATGCACTACAAATCAAAGGAAAAGATCCAGTGCAACAGGAAATCAAAGAATAAAAATGAAAATAAATAGCAAATTAAATAAATAATAAAAGAATTTCTATATACAAAATTGTTTGGCTTAACAAAATTAAATTAGCTGGGAATTTTGCAACTAGTCTCGGGAAACGACGCTAGGAATTTGATGCGTAAAATATGTTAGGCTCGCAAAAGGGCAACTGTACCCTAAGTAATAGTAACAATGGACTTAAAAGTCTGGATATCAAACCCAAATGACCAATTGTATTCCTAATTAGTCAAGTTTATCAAACTAATAGTAGAGGTGATTAAAAAGAGGATTTTAATATTTTTATGATTTTAGTTGTTATAAGAAAGTAAATAAATGAATATAAAAAGAGGTTTTGAGTTATAATAAGAGTGACTAGGGGTGATGACTCACTAGTACCAATTTTCCCCAATCCTAGTCCTAATGAAATTTTTGCCGTAGTTAATTACCAATTTTCAAAATTAACTTAAGCCTATAATCAAGGTCAGAAGATGTTATTTTTCTTTAATCAATACCCTAATGATCATGGATCTATTGATATGTGAAATATGTTAGGCTCGCATAAGGGCAACTATACCCTACTGATAGTAACAGTAGACTCGAAAGTCCGGATATCAAATCCACAAGACCAAGTGTATTCTCAATTTGTCAAGTTTATTAAACTAATAGTAGAGATGATTAAAAAGAGGATTTAAATATTTTTATGATTTTGACTTTTATAAGAAAGAAAATAAATGAGTATAAAGAGAGGTTTGAGTTATAATAAGAGTGGCCAGGGTTATGAATCACTAGTACAAATTTTCTCTCAATCCTAATCCTAATGAAATTCATTATGCAATTAATTAACATTAAACAATGAAAAATTTCATTAAGAACAAGGAGAGGAGTACAAATGGACAGTTACATCATAAGTTTCATACTAGAGGGACTAGTCGCTATTGATTTAGAGCAAAACAAGTAATCCTATGAGTAAACATAGACATACCAATAGACAGGAACGATGATCTCGATTTTTCCTAGGGGTGCTGTCCACATTTTTCAGCTTTCAAAAGCCCTCAAAGTTATCTCAAATTCGTTAAAAAATAAGAATAAAACTCTAGAATCCTCTTTTTACAAGAACATAGACCTCTATATATAGCTTTGTAAAGATAACTACACAAAAAGGCGCACTACGACTCTAGTCGGAAGTGACGCTGAAGACTTGGGCCATTAAGGATTGATTACGACCCTCTTGGTTGACCATGAGCCTCATGAGTTGAACATGACTGTGGTGAGGTCACCACAGTTATTATCGAATCCTTGATGTTGTTCTAGAAGTGTTGCTATCATCTGACTATAGTCTTGTTGATGACCACGGTCGTGGTGAATAGACCATGATTGTGGTTAAGTGCAGAGTTTTTAAATCTTCATAAATTTGTGCAATTTTCAACTCTTTTACTTAATTGAGCGGTTGTACTTCAACAATATAAAATCAATTATTCGGATGATTAATTAAAGATTAACTAGTCTATCAGAGATTACCCAAACAATGTGATCATGCAATTTGGTGCAAAACATTTTCTACCTAGATCTACCAATAACATGTAGATGATCAATATTATGTAATCGATTGAGTATTAGAATGGTTGGTTCCAAATAAACATTAAAATAAGAAAGAGAATTAAGTAACATAAAACAATGAGGAATTCCATTAAGAACAAGAGAGACGTACATTTGGACAGTTACATCATAATCCCTAAACTCACTCATGATCAGAGCAAAACTAGCAATCCTATAAAAAGTAAACATAGATATACCAATAGGAAGGAATGATGATCACGATCCATTCTAACAATGTAGTCCACACTCTTCAGCTCTTAAAAACGCTTAAGGTTCTCTCTCGTAAAATGATAAAATAAAACTGAAGATTGATTTTACAAAGACAAAGACCTCTATATATAGCTTCCTAAAGATAAATGCATGAAAAGACGCACTACGGCCATGGTAAATCCATCCCGACCATGATCAAAAGTGACGTTAAAGCTCTGGGGCATTATGGATTGACTATGGCCCTCTTGGTTGACCACGACTCTCATGAATTGACCTCACTTGGTTAACCATAACTTCCATGAGTTAACCACAACCTTCATGATTTGGCCACGTCAGTTGTTAGATATTAACACTGTTCTGGAGAGCTACTATTACTTTATTGTGGTTGTACTGATTAACATGGTCATGGTCAATATACCACAATTGTGATCAAGTGCAGAGTCATCAAATCTTCATAAATTTGTGCAATTTTCAACTCTTTCACTTAATTGAGTGGTTGTACTTCTGCAACACAAAATTAGTATCCGAACGTGAGTTCTGCTAAGAAAATGCATGCAAAATGGTACAAAAGCTACACAAATACCACTCAAAAAGTTGTTTATCAACCTCCCCACACTTGAGCATTGCTTGTCCTCAAGCAGTTATTCTAGTTCCCAATCAAAACAAGTTCTCCTAAGTCAGAACTCATGCAACATAAATTCTCATTTATTCAAAGAGTAAAAACTCACACAATGAGGCATCAAAAGTTCATCAGTAATCCATTAGGCTTATAATTAATATGCAAACAGTCTAATAGAGCTTTAAGTTCATTGTGTTCACCATCTCTTAGTATTTACAATGCTATTTAGACAAACAGTTACACTCAAGACCACAATTCAATGAGCAAGTCCACAACTTTGTAAATCAATCAACTCAAGTCAAATAAATCAAAAAAATTCTAAATAAGTGAGAAATGTTAGGTTGTAATGGGGCCAAACATGTAATGTAAAGTAGGTACTAAAAGAAACTGTGTTAAATACTTGGAGGAGATACCAATAATATTCTTAGGAAGTCTAACCACTTTATAGTTAAATTTTTAATTGCATTTCAAATAGCCAACCTCAAGACAACATTGGCAGGAAAGAAAGGTCAATCAAAATAGTGTTTTAATTTGCTTGACTTAATAACAAAGTGGATTAAGATAACATTGTTTAGGTCTAAACCAATAAAGGTCTTAAATTTGTTTGTTGGAACTCAAGAAAAACTGTTTTGCTTGCAAGAAAATCGTATCCCATTGAAAAGGTATATAGGAAAATAACTATTTATGGTTGTCAACAAGATGGAAGGCCTTATATTTATTCATTGCCTTACTTTACAATAATTTGTTGCTCTTTGTTCTAAACTGACATAGTGTATGATGTAGTTTACCATTTTTTGCTCTCATTTCTTTGTTTATTTTGTCTATATTGGTTGTGTTTTCTATATCAACCAAGCGGGCTTATCATTATATATAGTCAAACATATTTCTTGTGTTCTATAAAACAAATTTGCATACACATAAAAGGACATGCATTGTTTGTTACATATTCATTGTTATGTGATTCTTTGTGAGTTTATAATTGTTCATGTTGAAAATAAAGCATCTAGAATGAAAAGTTAGATGGTTTCATGCAAGTTAGTCATAAATGTTACATATACAATAGTTAAAACTTGATACTTGTACAAGATTCTTTCTGTTATGAAGAAATATCATTGTTGATTCTAAAAGTTAGATTTGGCAGTCATATCTCCCTTTTGACACTCAAGTCTGAAAAGGCAACTATTTGCATGGGCAAATCTCCCACTTTTATGAATGGATAATTAACTAGTTTTATTCCATGTTTAGTCAGTTTTGCACATGAAGGTTAACATTCATTTCTAAGTTTCTAACTCTTTTTCTCTGCATTTTGTAGGCACATGCTTTTTGACATTCCTTGCTTTCATAATGAAGGCATGCCTCTTCTCTTTCTCTCTCGAAGAGAGAAAATACACAATTTTTTTCTTACATTAGTTCATGTTATTCATATGTCCAAAATGTTTTTTGCTTTTATCATTTGCAGCTCCTCAACTGGATGCAAGATAAAATTGGTGGAAAACAAAATTATTGAAACCAAACACATATACAACTACTTGTTAGTCTTCTACTTCATTTATTTTTCTTTTATTTCTCCCTAATTTAATTGTGTCCTAGTTCAAGCTTAGAAGGTACCTCAAATTTTTGTTATGCTTAAGGTTGTCGAAAAAGATTATTTATCAATTAAAATTAAAATTTAAATCATCCACTTGTAATAATAAGAAGTCAACGAGAAAAATCAACTACTAATAGTTAATTAATAGTAACGTTAGCCCAATTGGTTTTCAAGATTTTTATTTTTTTTTTGTTGTTTCAAAATATTTAATAGCAAAAAAAATTATATAAAAACATAATTTCTTGCATAAAAATATTACAAATCATATTTCTATTTACTTGTTATTTAGTCAACTTATATGATAATATGTTTCTCTTACAGTGATGCTTGTAAATAGAATTAATTTTATCTTTCTGTCACTTGCTCTCTTTTGTAAGCATACAACCATTAGGAAAAGTACAATAGAAATTGCTAAGAATATGATGAGTCTTGCCACTTATTCCAATATAGAAGCTGTAACAACTCAAGTTTACACCTGGTCTCTTCTAGCATGGTGTGAGGGAGAAGAACTACGGTGTGTGGGTAAAGAACAAAAGATACTTTTTAGTCTAAACTAGTACCTTAGCCAATGCTGGATTTAGTGAACTTCTAAAAGTATTTAAAACCTACCCTTGATACTAAATGCACTATCTGAAGAAACTATGGATACAATAGTCATTAAAACATTTCTCATCATTGTTGATAGTTAGGAAATTCATAAAATAAATATTTTCGTTAAACTAGAATATCAATTTTATCATCAACATTTAAATAATAATTAGAAATTAAAATGAACCCATGATATGTTGCTAACATAATGATGAATACTTACTTACCTAAGGAGCTTTAGTTGAAAAAGAATAGATTAGACATATTTTGTATTTGGAGATTTTGTTGGACATTGTTATTCTTATTGTACTTAAGTCTCTTTTATTAGTTTGTTTTACTTTTAATATTTTTAGCTTATGTTTGGACTTATAGTAATAGGCCTTGGTAGCCTTTAGATCTATAGTATAATAGAGAAAATGTTGACCTTATAATTGATTTTTGACTCATTTTGGAATGAAGGATGGATAGTTTCACTCCTCAAAAGGGGTTGAGACACGGAGACCTTTTACCTCTTTATGTCTTCCTAGTATGTATGGAAAAGCTAGCAATCATGATCCAAGAAAAAGTTAATGGAGGGATTTGGCAAACAGTCAAAATTTCTAGCAATGGCCCAAGTATTTCACATTTATTTTTTGTGGATGATTGTCTCTGCTTCGTCAAGGCTTCTTGTTCACAAGCCAGGATGGTGAAGGATACACTCTAGCAATTTTGTCTTGCCACGAGTTTGAAAGTTAATTCTTATAAGTATTTTTTCATGGGCTCTAAGAATATTTCTAACAGGCAGTTGGAAAAATTCTCTTCCATTACTAAATTTTCCCAGGCAACCAATATTGGCAAATATCTGGGGTTTCCTATTTTCTCTAGCAAGGTCAAGTATGTTGATTTCCCCTTTATTGTCGATCATATCAATAGTAAATTGGCTAGTTGGAATTGACATTATTGACTACGACTAGTAGAGTCACTCTATATCATTCAATCTTATCAGTTATTCCAACTTACACAATGCAAAATATTTGGTTTCTTGAGGGAGTGTGTAACAAATTTGACTCTGTTGTTCATAACTTCATATAGGGGGTCCATCTTCTCATTGGGTTGGGTGGAATAAGAAAACTAGACCAAATGCTAAAAGTGTTTTAGGCATCCGCAAGGCAAGAGATGTTAACATTACTATGTTGAGCAAGAAAGTTTGGGTCGTTATGCATGAACCTCATAGATTTATGTTCAAATGATGGGAAATAAATATCTCTAGCATACTCACTTCATACATGTTATTGATGCCCAAGGCATGTCTTACAATTGGTCTTCAACTGTGAAGGCTTTGAATGAGCTTAAAGATGAGTTTCGTATTCATCTTGGAAGGGGGGAGGTTTCTTTGTTCTTTGATAAATGCATTGATGATGGATCTATTAGTCAGCTGCTCAATTATGTTCATATTTTTTACAAGCATTTATTTAGTTAAGAATGTTCTTTATCAAATTCGTTGGCATTTTAATATGTTAGCAACTCATTTGCTCAACGATATCAAGAATAAGTTGTTGAGCATTGTTCTTGATGACCAAATGGACAATGTTGTTATTTGGGACACTTCTCCAATCAGTTGTTAAACCACAACTTCATCTTATTCATAGATCACTTCTAAGCTTAATTTTCATAATATTCAAATGAGACTGGAATTCAATCAAAAACAATCAAACACTTTTTATGACTTATCTTTCATGACAACCTTCCAACTAACCAATTTTACTTTCAATGGCATTTTTGATTTGATGTTTCTTGTCACAAGTGTGGCATAGCGGAGGAAAGTCTTCTTTATTTACTATGGAATTGTCCTACATCTAAGATGGTGTGGAGCACTCTCCAGTTCTCATCGCATTCTAGCTTCCAAAGTAGTGATGCAATGATCTGGTTTTCATCTCAACTGAACATTCCTACTAGTGATCTTTTCACATGTATGTGTTGGTTCATTTGGCCAGCACGCAACATGGAGATTTTCGAGGATCAAAAATGGAAGTTGTGGTTCATTATTAATTAGGCATAGACAACATAAGATATTTCTCCTTCTCTCAACCTCAACTCAAGGAAGACGAAGCTTCCAATTTCAGATTCTTGGTCTCTTTCTACAGATAATGTGGTTAAGTTAAACGTGGATGGAAGTGAAAACAATAGGAATACCCATAATAACCAAGAGGCGGGGTGAATTGGTTTAAACTTAGTCTTTTAAAATTATTTATCTAATCAAAGTTAAAGGATCTTTATCACTTTTAAAACCAAGAATGCTTTTATTTAATCAACTTACTCAGCTCAAGAAGCCAATAGCTCAAAATAGAACTTGTTAAGTAATGATAATGAAGCCAAGAACAAATGAGCAAGATGACTTGTAGAGATAGAGATAAAGAAAATCAACACAAGCAATTTATACTGGTTCACTTCACAACAGAAGCTACATCCAGTTTCTTCTAATCAACACTAGATTAGAGTTCCACTATTATAAATTTTTGTTCTTACAAGCTTTACAACAACCTCTCTTTATCAACACTAGATAAAGAATAGAAATCTAAAACCCTATTAGACTTCTAAGGAACAAGAATCAGAGAACACTACTCTGTTCTTTCCTAGAGAACACTACTCTAGCCAAAGCTTTAAGAACCCACATACAATAGCATCAAATAATAGAAATTACAAAAACGAAATTACAAACACAGATAATGGAGAGAGACAACCTGATGATCCAATCGATATGAATGCATATGAATTACCAATTAAGGTTGAATAGCAGAAAACAGAATTTCAGAATATGCTCTCCATTTAACTCTTGAAGATTCTTGCCCAAAAATCATTCAATAGCTCATGATGATTAAAGAGTGGGACAAGAAGTTAGTAACCCCAGAAAATCACTTTCAAACTCTTAGAAGGCTTGTGTATATTCGGAAAATACAAAGTGTTCTTGTTTGAAATCAAGCCAAGCCTTCCTTCTATTTATAACAGAATTTTGTAACAACCTGTAATAGATTACACGCGCCCAATAATCGATTAAAATGCATATGTAATAGATTAAATTATTACTTAATCGATTAAAGTGTGTAAGACATATTCTGGGTTTCAATAATGAACAAAATAATCGATCAAACTGAGCTGTAATCGATTAAGTCAGAAAAGTCTCATTTCAAAAAATAGCATGTGTAATCAATTACGAATAATGGTAATCGATTAAGGCAGCAAAGCAGGCTTTTTCAAATAGCCTATGTAATCGATTACGAATAATGGTAATCGATTATCACAGCAAGACACAAAATACATTTTACAGTATGTAATCGATTACAAGGAATGTGTAATCGATTAAAACATTTACCAAAGCTTTCCAGTTTCAAATACGAGCCAAATAATCGATTAATCTGATGTGTAATCGATTAAAATGTTTATGAAAGCTTTTCCAGTTTTAAACATGAACTTTATAATCGATTAAAAAGCTATGTAATCGATTAAAATAGTAAAAATTATATTTTTCCAAAAACATTACTGATGAGTCACTATTTATTACTATTTACTCATCTTTCTGTACTCATTTTAATCCCTAGCTTGTGCTTAATCGTTTATATTTTGCATTGTTCCTCATTTAGGACTTAATTAGACCGATAATTCAGATTTTAATTAATTTGGATTATTTTAAGTTTAATTACTCCAATTTTTATTTTCAGGGCAGATTAATAATTAAATGGGCTTGGAATTAATTTTTGG
>PYAF01004554.1:53664-75535 GCA_007407185.1 Glycine tomentella | reverse complement strand
ACCCTTTGATCCTGAGATAGATAGGACCTACCATAGATTAGTTAGACATTCTAGGCATTTTTCATTAGATTCTGTATCATTAGATAGTGTTAATTTAAATTCTGAGCATTTCCCCTCTGCATCCACCAGCTTTAATTCTGTGCATACCATTTCTGATTCTGCTGATATTAATACTGAGAATAATATGGCTCAACCTCCATCTCGTGAGAGGACTCTTAGGGAGCTGGCTGCACCTGATTTTACCTATGAAAGCTTGTGCATTTAGTACCCTGATGAGGATGTTCCATACGTTCTCAAGACTGGACTAATACATTTGCTGCCTAAGTTTCATGGTCATGCAGGAGAATGTCCACATAAGCATCTGAAGGAATTCCATATAGTTTGCTCCACAATGAAACCTCCAGATGTCCTTGAAGATCACATTTTCTTAAAGGCGTTTCCACATTCATTAGAGGGAGTGGCAAAGGACTGGCTGTATTACCTTGCTCCCAGGAAATACAAGAAAACATAGCAATCCTAAAATGATTCAGAACCATCAAAGACAAGCTTAGATTCCATGCTTTCTAGCCTAGTTTTTATTTCCTCCAAAGCTGAATTAGTCTTAGCCCTGTGCTCATGATGTAGGGACATTAAGCCATCCATCTTTTGAATCATAAGAGATTCAAATGGACTGTAAGATGGTTGAGCAGGGCCTCCTTCTTCAGCCTCTTCATCAGCTTCTTCTTCAATTCTAGCAGTAGCAGCAGGGACTTGTTGGCCAACCATTTGCCATCCTTGGGGAGTTTTGACCATCCCTAGCTTAGTGAGATATTTCTCCTTGATGAGGTTGTTGCTTGAGTTAGTGTTGTCAACAACCTCATTAGAGACATCTATGTTAAAATAATCAATAAACCTGGAAACCAGTACAGCATAAGAAAATGGGTAATTCATTAACCTCTTAGACTTAAGCATTATCTCTTCAAGAATAAGAATCCAATTCATCTAAATTGAATTTTTGAGACCATACACAAGTTGCAGGTCATCATCAGTGGCTTGAGCATGGTTGGTGGCTCTTGGGGTTAGGATGTAAGTGATTATGTAGTGAATAAGTCTATCCTCATGGGTCATTGGGCCAGTGCTTAGCCTAAGCTTCAGCCTCATTTGGGGATCAAGAAACATCCCCCTATAGGTCTCCATCCTATTGTAACCCTCAGCCTCTTCTTCAAATTTCCTTTCACCTTCAAAGGAAATACCAGCTGCAGCTTCCTAAATCTCAGGAGTAATCTCCATGGCTACTCCATTAACTTGAGACCTAAGGGTCCCATCCATAGAGCCCTTAGCATAGGTATAGAACACGTTCACTAATTCAGGGTAATAGGTACCCTTCATCTCAACAAATTTCCTTAATCCCTGGGTTTCAAGAAAAGCAGGGAATTGAAAACCTTCCCTAATGAACCAGTCAAGTTCAAGGTATTTGGGAGGATAGACTAATTTAGTGGCATTGAACTAAAGGTAGGTCATCTTGTCTCTCTCAGCAGGAAACCAGTGACCTAACCTAATGACAAGAGGGTTAGAGGTTTCACCAGCCTTTCTTTTGGAGGTTTTGACTCTCTTAGAGGTAGACATGGCTAAAGAGGAATGAGAGACAATCTAGGCAGAGTTTCTAAACTCAGAAGGAAGAAGAACACAGTAGTGTTTAAGGAAGAAGATGAGAAAGGTGTGATTTCTTCCTTCAACAAGGGTTGTATTTATAGAATATTTTGGGCTCTAAAGATTCAAAATTTGAAATTAGGAACAGTTAATACGAATTAACCCACTACCATTAAGGCACAGAAGATTCAAATTTGAATTAGGTGGCAATTAAGCAGTTACAATTTCCAAGAAAATCTGGCAGATTCTGCAGTAACTCAATGAATAATAGATTATATGATAATGTAATCGATTAATTCGTAGCCAAAATTAGTTTCTACAAAAGCTGTAATCGATTAATTCGACCAGTAATCGATTATTCCAGTGAGATTCAGTTAAAGAAGATGAAGTGTAATCGATTATTTTCCCTAAGTAATCGATTATTATAGACAGAATTCAAGTTCCAAACAATTTTTCAGTAAATTTAATCGATTACCACTCATCGTAATCGATTATTGCAGAGATTTGAAATACATAATCAATTTGAATCTTGTGTAATCGATTAATTTAATGTGTTATTCCAGAAGGATTTGAATTTTTAAAACAGATTCTCAACAATTTAATCGATTACCATTTACTGTAATCGATTATTCCAGTGAACTTTGGCTTTTTGAAATATTTTTGAAGGCCAAATAATCGATTATCTTCATTCTGTAATCGATTAGACGAGTTCAAAATTCATTCTGAACAGCGTTTTAAGTGAATTTAATCGATTATTCTAATGGGTAATCGATTATTACAGAGATTTTATCATAATGAACAGTGTTTTATGCAGCACAACTTTGGATTTTGAAGTACATGTGAAGATTGATCAAATAACAAGCTATTTCACATAGATAAACACATACCAATCACGCTAGTAAAGATTAGATTCATCAAGGATACCTAGCATGTTTCTAAGAGTATAGAATCTATCTCTAGCCAAAGGTTTAGTGAATATGTCAGCCAATTGATTGTGAGTATCAATGAAGTCAATTTTGATATTACCTTTTTTAATGTGATCTCTAAGGAAATGATGTCTTATCTCAATGTGTTTGGTCCTTGAGTGCATTATTGGATTCTTGGAAATATTGATAGCACTTGTGTTGTCACATAGCAGAGGTATTTATTTTAATTCTACACCATAATCTTGCAATTATTGCTTTAATCATAGACTTTGAGCACAAAAACTTCCAGCAGAGATGTACTTAGCTTCAGCTATTGACAAAGCAACACAAGATTGTTTCTTGCAATGCCATGAGATCAGTGAACTTCCTAGTAGATGACAAGTTCCACTATTCTTTTTCTATCCAACTTGCACCCTGCAAAGTATGAATCAGAATAACCAACTATATTAAGTGATGCACCTTTAGGATACCAAAGACCAACTTTTGGAGTTGATTTGAGATATTTGAGGATCCTTTTGACTGTAGTGACTTGGGATTTGCTTGATATCTTGCACACAAAAACACACTCAACATAATATCTGGTCTACTAGCTGTCAAATATAGCAAAGATCTAGTCATTCCTCTAATCTTTGACTCATCAACTTTCTTTCCTTTTTCATCTGAATCTAGATAGGTTGAAGTTGCCATTGGAGTTGCAGCATCTTTGCTTTTCTCCGTTTCAAACTTTTTGATCACTTCAAGGCAATACTTGGTTTGGTTTAGAAATGTTCCATCCTTCATTTGCTTCACTTGAAGTCTAAGAAAGAATGTTAATTCTCCCATCATTGACATTTCAAACTCATTCTGCATAGAGGTAGAAAATTCTTTGCACAACACTTGATTATTTGAACCAAAGATTATATCATCAACATATATTTGAACTAGTAAACTATCATTGCTTTGCCTTTTGATGAACGAAGTTTTATCAACATGTCCTCTTATGAAAGATTGTTCAAGTAGAAATTTACTTAACCTTTCATTCCAAGATCTTGGAGCTTGTTTTAAACCATAGAGAGCTTTCTTAAGTTTAAAAACATGATTTGGATGTTTGATATCAGTAAAACCAGGAGGTTGCTCCACATATATTTCCTCCTCAATATATCCATTTAAGAAGGCACTTTTAACATCCATTTGAAAATGTTTAAAACCTATTAAACATGCATATGCAAGCAATAACCTAATGGCTTCCAACCTTGCAACTGGTGCAAAGGTTTCCTCATAGTCAATGCCTTCCTCTTGGTTGTAACCTTTTGCAACCAATTTAGCTTTGTTTCTGACTATGATTCCACTCTCATCAAGTTTGTTTCTAAAAACCCATTTAGTGCCAATAGGTTTGAGAGAAGAAGGTCTAGGAACAAGTTCCCAAACTTCATTTCTTTTAAATTGATTCAATTCATCGTGCATGGCATGCATCCAATGTTCATCAATTAAGGCTTGATCAATGTTTTTAGGTTCTATTTGTGAAACAAAAGTCATATTACAGCAGAGATTTCTTAATGAAGATCTAGTAGATACTCCCTTTGAGACTTCACCAATGATATTGTCAAGGGAGAGATCTCTTGTAGTTCTCCAATCTTTTGGCTCATGGATTGATGTTGATTGTTTTGCTTCAGCAATTGGTTCTTCTTTTTCTTTAACCATTGAATCATTAAGCTGAATGAACTCCTCCAAAGGACCTGCACCTATATCACATTTCTTTTCCTCTTTGGAGGGATTAGATTCATCACAAATAACATGTACACATTCTTCCATGCACAAGGTTCTATTATTGAAAACTCTATATGTTTTACTATGTAATGAATATCCAAGGAAAATGGCTTCATCAGCTTTAGCATCAAATTTTCCAAGTGATTCTTTACCATTATTTAAAACAAAACACTTACAGCCAAATGCTCTCAAATGAGAAATTTTTGGTTTTCTACCTTTGTATAGTTCATAAGGGGTTTTCTTTAAAATAGGCCTTATTAGTAATCTATTCAAAGTGTAGCAAACTGTACTTACAGCATCAGCCCAAAAATATTTAGGCAAATTTGTCTCATTAAGAAGAGTTATTGCACCTTCTTCAAGGGATCTATTTTTCCTCTCCACAACACCATTTTGTTAAGGTGTTTTTGGAGCTAAAAAATTGTGGTTAATTCTGTTTTCTTCACAGAATTTTTCAAAATGTTCATTTTTGAATTCTCCACCATAATCACTTCTTATTGAGATAATTTTGCATCCCTTTTCATTTTGAGCAAGTTTGACCAGTTTTCTAAAAGCATTGAAAGCATCACTCTTGGATTTCAAAAACAAAGTCCATGTGAATCTAGAGTAATCATCTACAATGACAAGCCCATAATAATTACCTCCTAAACTCATAGTTCTAGAAGGACCAAACAAATCTATGTGAATTAATTCAAGGGGTCTTGAGTAGAAACAACATTTTTACTTTGAAAAGAATTTTTTTTTGTTTCCCCTTTTGACAAGTTTCACATAATTTGTCATTTTCAAACTTGAGTTTGGGTAACCCAATGACTAAATCCTTTTTAATTAGCTTGTTCATATGATGCATGTTAATGTGACTTGCTCTTCTATGTCACAGCCAAGATTCATCAATTTTACTTATTAAGCAAGAAGTGTTGTGAAAGAATGCATGATCAATGGAGAGTAAATAGATATTACCTTTTCTTTTACCTATATGAATCACCTCACCATTTTGTCCATCACATATCATGCAGCAATTGTTATTAAATGACACTTTGAACCCTTTATCACAAAGTTGGCTTATACTTAGAAGATTATACTTTAAGCCTTCCACATAAAGAACATTTCTTATTTTGGTTTTAAAGTTGTCTCCTATATTTCCTTCACCTATTATCTTCCCTTTGTTGTTGTCTCCATAGGTGACAAATCCACCATCTTTAAGAATAAGATTTGTGAGCATTGATATGTCACCGGTCATATGTCTAGAGCATCCACTATTAAGATACCATAATGATGATCTTGCTCTTAGACATACCTGCAAAATTCAAATCAATTTTCAAAGGAAGGTACCCACTTGAGGTTGGGTCTATAGGGGTTAGCCACTTTCTTCCTCTTTTGCACCCAAATACATTCTCCATTAGGCACATAGAATCTCCTAGCATAGCATTTATAAGAAGTATGTCCTTTCATCATACAATAGTTACAAGTTAAAGATTTTATGAATTCCTTGAATAGGTATTTTGATTGATCCTTGAATTATGGACATGCTTTTGATTTTTCTGTTTTGGTGGTACAAATACAGTTTTGCCAAAAGACTTTGAGCCTTGTTTGTAACCTAAACCAGAAGTATCTCTAGCATATTTTTGCATACTTATCATTTCAACTAAGTTGCATCTACCTTTATAAAGTTTTCTTAAAAGATCAATTAAATCACTATTCTTAGATAGAAGTAACATGTATTTTTATCCTTGACTTCTTTTGTAATCATCAAAATCCTTTTGTAATATATTGTATTTATCAACATTAGATGAAGAAGAAGCACATACATATCCATTTAATTTGTAGCTTGAAACAAGTTTTTCATTTTCTTCTTTCAAGTCACAAATTTGGCTTGCAATTCTGTAATTTTTGCAACATGCCATCTAAGATTTCCTTTTAGCTTATTATTGGATATTGTAAGTTTCTTGGTTTCTTCATGCATTTCATGAAAGGCATCAATAACCTGATCATATTCAGAACTTACCTCAGTTCCAGCACATGAGAGATCATCATTTTCATTAATTGTGGAAGTGAGACACACATTTGCTTCTTCATCTTTAGTTGATGATTCAAAAGTTGTTGACTCATTATCTTCCCAAGCTATGTAGGCTCTCTTAGGCTTTCCTTCTTTCTTTATCTTGCTTTCACCTTGTTGCTTCTTTAGAAAGATAGAGCATTCAGATTTAATGTGGTCAGGCTTACCACATTCAAAGCAAGTGAAGTTGTTGTCACTCCTTTTGTTGTTGTTGTTGTTGTTGTTGTTGTTGTTCTTTGTGAATTTTCTGTTCTTGTTTCTCCTCAAGAACTTGCTGAACTTTTTGACAATCAAGTTCATGTTATCTTCTTCATCTTCTTCACTTGAGTCTTCCACTTTTTCAACCTTTGAGGATGCATCTTTCAAGGCTATGCTTTTATGTTTCTTTTCTGCATCTTCAGCATTGGTTAGTTATGACATTTCAAGTTCATACTCAACAAGTTTACCAAATAGTGCAGCCATGGACATTTTAGATAGATCTTTTGATTCTTTGATTGCTGTCACCTTTGGTTGCCATGGTCTTGTGAGACACTTCAAGATTTTGATATTCAATTCTTCAGCATCAAAAATCTTTCCAAGACCAAGAAGATGATTTACTATGTGAGTGATTTCATACTCATGTATTAAGGCATGCTTCCTTGATCTTCTCACTTCATTTGTACCTTCATGAGTGATTTCCAACATTTTTCACATTTCCTTTGCACTTTTGCACCTAACAGTTCTAAAGAATTCATCAGAAGAAAGTGCAGAAGTAATCATATTCTTAGCTTTAAAATCATATTGAACCACTCTCTTTTCAACATCTATCATTTCATTCCATTCTTTGGGAATCATATTATTACCAATAGTTTTTATAGGAACAATAGGACCTTTTGCTATTGCATTCCAAGCTCTTGGGTCATTTGATTGAATAAAGATTTTTATTATATTTTTCCAAAAACTGAAATGCTCTCTTTCAAACATCGGAGGACGATTGAGGGAGGCACCCTCCTTGAAGGTGATTTGTGTGGTATTAATTTTCTTTTTAAAGAAAGATAGTGATCTTGAATAACACTCAAGAACCTACTCTTGATACCAATTGAAAACAATAGGAATACCCACAATAACCAAGAAGGGGGTGAATTAGTTTAAACTTGGTCTTCTAAAATTATTTATTAAATCAAAGTTAAAGGATCTTTATCACTTTTAAAACCATGAATATTTTATTTAATCAACTTACTCAGCTCAAGAAGCCAATAGCTCAAAATAGAACTTGTTGGATAATGATAATGAAACCAACAACAAATGAATAAGATGACTTGCAGAGATAGAGATAAAGAAAATCAACACAAGTAATTTATACTGGTTCAAGTCAGGCCTTCCTTCTATTTATAACAGAATTTTGTAACAACCTGTAATCGATTACACACGCCTAATAATTGATTAAAATTAAATTATTACTTAATTGATTAAAGTGTTTAAGACACATTCTGGGTTTTCAATAACGAACAAAATAATCGATTAAACCGAGCTGTAATCAATTAAGTCAGAAAAGTCTCATTTCAGAAAATAGCCTGTGTAATCGATTACGAATGATGGTAATCGATTATCACAGCAAGACAAAATACATTTTACACTATATAATCGATTATAAGGAATGTGTAATCGATTAAAACATTTACCAAAGCTTTCCAGTTTCAAATATGAGCCAAATAATCGATTAGTCCGATGTGTAATCGATTAAAATGTTTATGAAAGCTTTTCCAGTTTTAAACATGATCTTTATAATCGATTAAAAAGTTATGTAATCGATTAAAACAGTAAAAATTATATTTTTCCAAAAACATTACTCAATTAAGTCTTTTCTTCAAATAGTAAGTAACTTTGATATTTTATGAAAATAATTTAAGCATGTTAATGAATATGTGAATGCAATGCAAGGATCAAAAGATTGCCTTCTCCTACACTTCATTTGAATTACAATCTTCAAGGCATTTGAAAAGCTCAAAACAATCTTCTAAGTCATAGGCTTCATTCTTCAAGTTGCTCCCCCTATATCCAACAGGAAGCTCCTAATTAGGGAACCCAGGTCAAACAGGTTTTGATGGAATTATTCAAGACAACCTATGTCAGTGGATTTCAAGTTTCTTAGGAAGTTGTGGGTTTGCAACTAGCCTAAACACAGAATTACAAGTGTTATTTCATGGTCTCTCTTGGATGGAGTCTGGGTTACAAAAATAGAGTGTAAATCTAATTCACCATTATCATTGTAGTTAGTTTTAGGTGGCATTACAATCCATCATTCATATGCTTCCATTATCAACAAGATTTATGCTTTCAAAAACAAGTCATGGCAGTTATCATTTCGTCAAGTGTATAGGGAAGCCAACCAGTCAGGTGTATAGGGAAGCCAACCAGTGTATGTATAGATTGGCTTTCAAAGAAGGGTTCATCTTTAACCAGTCCTATGGTCAGTTTGTCTTCTTGCCCCCATTTCTTTAAGATCTTGTTGTTAGCTGATGCTATTAGGTTTTCTTCCTTGAGAGTTTAGCTTTCTTATTTTGGTTTTGTTTATTTCCAAATGATAAAAAATTTGGAATGAAGCTTTGAAGCTTTGTGAGAGAAAACTCTCTTTAGGTTCTTAGGAATAATCCTTGGTTCTTATTTTTAAATTTCTTAATTCAAAGTGGTAAATTTTCATCTCAACTTATATATATCCATTCGAATTATGGGTTGTTCTATGGTTTCTTACCTCAATCCACTTTTCCTTTTTAATTTCTTAATTTTTATTGAAAAATTACATAAGAAAATTCATGTATGAGATGCTAAATTTGTGATCTGATTAGGGTCACTACTACAAAATTGACATTTAACATCGATTTTTGTGGACATTCAATATCAGTTTTGAATCGATATTGTAACGGTCGTCGTTAAAAGTAGGTTATTTTTAACACCGATTATAAAAACCGATGTTGAAATTCACTATACCCAAAACCGATGGCATATAGTAGCAAATAGACAAAAAAACAACATTGATTCTGGAAAACCAATGTTGTATAGTTACAACATCGATTATGGTAGAACCGATGTTGTATGGTACTTACAACATCGGTCATAACCGATGTCATTTTTGCTTTTTTTTAATATTTTGTTTATTTGTTAAATGAACTCAAACTTGTAAATTAAAAGCAAAACCACACCAATCCAGACAGTATATATTATATTCAAATTATTATTGAATAAATACTATTAAATAAAGAAACACTGAAATTACATGAAACAATAAGCTCAATACTATTGAATAAATACTAGTTCTTACTTAAGACATCATTATTAACAATTCACTATTAATATCATCAGGAAGTTAACCAGTTATAGTTTGAAAATTGGCTTACTATAAATACTCATCAATAATTAATTATTTTAGTATCCAATCTTCATTAATTTAGGGTGGGTGTGATATTTGAAAATAAAAAATAAAGAAAGAAACAAGTCATGAATTAAATGTCAAAAAATTTATTTCTTCTTCCAACTTTTCGATCTTCCCATTTGTTTTCATTGTCCAGGGATCCCTTTACCCCTAATTCTTTCCATTCTATTAACAAAGAATCCATAAGAATTCTCAAATCCAGATTGGCCAATTGTTCTCGGATAGCACTTGCTCCACTTGAAATTTCTTGATTTTGAAATATATCAAAACCTTCTAAAAACAGTTTTCGAATTGCTTTACTGCCAAACTTATTATGGAGGGTCTTTAGAACATCATTTATATAGTTGATGTTACCTGATTTCATAAATGCACTAGCAATTTTTTTGGTGGCAGGACGAGAAATAAATTTTGCATTATCTTGGACAAGATAAGATTCATCAAATGAATTGCAATGGCAAGAGAAAAACTAAGATTTATGTATACTTTAAACATGGAATACCTTGACTACTACGTATGCACCCTTCAAAAGTATTCTTGCTAAGAGGATGTGTAGAATCTTTTCATGACGTGACTTGCACATTGTTCTCTTGCTATATTTCAACATATTGTAAATAGAGAATGCCTCCAAATAAGCATTTACCTGACCAGTATAAGATGTTATAGAGGAGCAGAGTCCTACAGAGAGAGGCAGGAAGTAGAAACTTTTATTTAGTCACTTAACTGATAACATGGAAAAAATTGCCATAGCTTTATTAAATGAAGCATTCTCAATTTCTTAAATCAATTAAGTGAAACTTTACAATCAGACTTTTTTCCCTTTCATTATCATTCTTTTATAGGTCTTTCAATTTTTCTTTAGGGATGCAGCCATTTCTAACAGGTAAACGTAAAACTTTAAGAGGCTCACTTGTAGTTTAGGATAATTAACAATATCTTGGTGGAATAAAATAAAAAAATAAAAAAACCTCAATCTCAAATAACACTCAACAGAATATATAATTGTAAAAGCATAAATCTATACAAGATTCTCAATTATGAAAATGTGAAAATCCTAAGAATATATATATATATATATATATATATATATATATAAACCTAGTGCATGAGTGTTCTTCCACCTAGTGGGTCTAGGGAGGATAGCTATATATAGCCTTACCCCCACAAGCAGAGAGGTTGCTTCCAGGATTTGAACCTGTGATCTCTAGGTATCAAGGTAGCAACCTTACGATTGGCTCGTCATCATAGATCACAAGAATCCAAAAAGAAGTGTACAAAATACAAAACAATAAAATTAAAAGCACAGTGCATAGATTTCAGTCATATACTGAGGAAGACCAAGTTCAATCATACAAGGGGCTCCATTCTAGTATGAGTACTTGGATAAAACACCATGTCCACTAGTTGATGGCCTTTACTATGCATTTCCTTCATGGTTCGATAAGCTAATAGATACATTTTTTCCCTACAAAAATATTTGATTAGAATATGGAAGGTATTGTAGCAAGGATTGATTGCCAATTCATCCATCTTTTTTAGAATTTCCATCACACTTTCCATTTCACCTACTCTACAGAAAGCACAGAGCACTTAATTCAGTATAACTAGGTCATATTTGTTGGAGGTAGTTTTGAAATCCTTGGCTAACTACTTTGCCTCCCGAAAAAGCTTGGCTCGGCAAAATGTTGATATCATGATACTATGGGCATAGCCATCTACATGTGGGAAATAAATCTGTAAATTATTACCAATTGAAAATCTCATGTCTGGAGAGTTACAAGAACTAAAGCTTAGTAGCATAAAGAAAAACATAAAACTCAATTAAGAGTTATGAAGATATATTTATTATTAGTTCCAAGAACAGAGATCCCTATAAGACTTCAAAAACTATAATGATAGGAATAAGTATAGTAACAAGAAGGATAGTGTGTAAACATATTTCCACAAGTTTTATTGATCTCTAGTTACCCTCATAAGTGTAGACCCAAAAATGGTTTTATTTCTCTAACACTATAAAAGTTTAATAGTTTATATGCATTAATGTGAATAGTTATTGGACCAAGAAACTGAAACTATTGTGTTGACACTACTCTAAAAGTCAGATGTTGGACACATCCAATAAAAAAAAATATAAAATTAAAAACAAAAACATAACACTCCATCCTTTTTCTTAACAAGTTAACATCTTTTACTTTCAATGCTTCATTTTTCTTAACATCTTCTCCTTTGACTTTATCACACTAAGTTTCATCCCTTTCACATCACTAGTCTTGCAAATTGCTAATGGGTTGTTGATGCCTTTCTCATAAACGGAATTTATTGTCTCTCTACATTATCACCACACCCATTTTCGATTTTCAATTTTCGACTAGTGTGATCAAGTTCTTTCCCATCTTGCATACCCGGATCTAGTTTTGTCTCAAATTAGTCATTTTTTCATTTCTTGAATCTAATGCATATCTTATATTTTTATTGGTATTTCCAATTTAATTCAAATAATATGTATTGATATATGTGTGAAACAATAATTCATCACCAGTGCAGAAACTTTCGCTTCATTTTTTTCTGATCTTTTTATGTCTCACATAAATTTTATTGCAAATGTCGCATGATATATTGTGTAGATATTGATATTGTTATTTCTTGTTTCTTCTTTGATAAATAAGTCAAGTATCGATCCTGTTGAAAAACCATTTTCTTTAACTAGTGCTTTTACATGTAATAGTGTGTGACTAAAATTTCAAATGGTCATTTATTGTTGAGAAAGAGCAATCAATCGTGTAAACTCTACAATTTGATATTTGTGGTAAATAGATAGGATGTGAGTATTTGTGTGAATTATCTTCATTGTATTCTTGAAGTGAAAGAGATAGTAATGAGCATCTTATACACATTCCTAACAAAAACCAATAATAAAGTTTTAACAAAGACAACAAGACACATGTCCCTTAAAATGACAACACAAAGTTATTCGTTAAGTGTCATCTAATATTCTATCAATGCATATATCAAATACAAACATAAAAATAAAATGTTGCTACAAAATGTAAAAAACAAACAGGAAAATAAGGTTGAGTCACGGACTAGGTCACTCTATTTAAGACATTTTCAAGACTCTGCTTGAATTGTGTAACAGTGTACAACCTTGTCATCCCAAGATAAAACTACTCTCAAAAGGAGTCGAAATCCTCTTTGCACATAAGAGAACCTCACAACCTAATATCTATAAAGAAAAATTTTGAATTACTCGAAAACTCACTTAAACTAAACACTATTGTTTACAATTTTTTTCTTCACATTTTGTGTTCATTTATGTTGTACATGATTCCTTTATATAAGGTCTTATGACTTTAAGAGTCATTAAAACCATTAAAGCTAATTTATCACAATTTTCATAATCAAATCATGTAATTTAAAGGATTGGTATAAATGTTATTAAAACATGAAATCAATTTCAAAGTTTCCCTTAAAAAATTTCAATTTTTAAAAAGAAATAAAAAAAGAAATATTCAATTAGAAGATTTTAGTAACATCTAACAATCCCATACTTGATTTTTAAAATATATCAGCGAACAATAAAAACATTCTAAAGTAATATTTAGCATAAATAATGTCAATAGACTTGAACTATTACATAGTAATAATGCTTTAGATTTTACTATAGTGACTTGTACTCTTAAACTCTATCTCTAACAACATCATACAAACAATCTTTCAAGGTGTAGTTTAATAGCCTATGTATTATAGTCATACACATATATCCCATATTAATGGATGCTATGGAAAATTTTGCCCAAAATTTCAAAGGAAGCCGTCTCACTTCCCCATTCACATAGTTGAGTCTATCAAGAGTACTTATGTAGCTAGGTACCCTACTCCATATATAGTATATAAAGGGGTGGCAATGTGGGCCTTGACCTGGTAGGCCGATCATCCAACCAGCCAAAAATGACTGAGCAAATTAGGTGACTCAACCCATCTGCATTTGCCCACCCCGCCATCCTTGCCCACCCCTGCCATACATATATTTTTTTTATAAAAAGATGTAAATACTAATAGGTGCTTAGGCTTTGGTTACCACTTTAAATTTGTTTTTTAAGTTTATCGTGTTATTCAAAAATTAAAATACATATATGTTATTGTTTTATATTATTTTATAAAATAAATTCCTCTATTACTAATAGGAAAAATTATATTAAAATCAAATTTAGGATAAATAATTGATATATTTTACGTTCTCTAACTAAATGTGTTGATTTTGTGAAATAAGATATTAAAACTTCCTTTTTTCTCCTTTTTTTAATTTATGATGGACCTGTCCGCCAACCCATACCTAAGTGGGACGAACAAGGATTTTCAACGTGCCATTAGAAGGTGGGCTAGCCCTCCACGACCCATTTTTGGAGGGATGGGCCAAAACAGGTCGGACCAGCCTACTTTTCCACCCCTAAGAATATATAACTCATTAAGAAATTAATTTAACCTTTCACCACTACAGAATATCATGCTGTAATTATATGAATGAGACTTAGAAGAATTATTATTTTATGATTCTCACATTTCTTTGTAAGTTGTCATGGCCCTTTGAATATATTTATTGGGATCTCCAGTCCATCAGTTGGGTTACTCGTATAAGTTGAAATTAAATATATTGGAATTAGTCTCGTTCCTTTTGAGATTTTGAAAAACTTATCTTGTGCTAATCCTTTCATCAAAAGATCAACCAAAATTTATTTAGACCTCACATGATCCATCCCTATAGTCGCAGTACTATAGTAATGGATCCATGTGGCTGGAATCAATTTTTCTCACATACGAATATCTTACAACAGATTTTCAACCATGTTGCTTCTTCACAGGAAATTATTCGTGCAATCATTTTTTACTCCATAGCATATTGTGCTAATATAGTTTGTTCCATATATTTCCAAGAAACAAGCCTCCTAGCTAAGCTAAAAATATAGTCATGGTTCACATTTGAGTCATCTAAAAGCATATTCCAAATAATATCACTATAACTTTCTAGTACAACAAGACACTTTTGATAATGCAATCCTAGGTTCATGATTCTTTCAAGGTACCTCATGATCCTTTCAATAGCACACAAGTTCTCATTACTAGGATTGCAAGTAAACTTACATAATAAACCTATAACATAAGCTATATTAGGCGTAGCTAGTGCAATTAGTAGCATAAAGACGACCAATAATGCTCGCATACTCAGATTGCTTAACACTATCACCAAAGTTCTTGAGTAACTTGACACTAGGATCATAGGGGTACATGTTAATTTACAATCAAAGTAAATTATATTTCTTCAATATTTTTTTAATATAATGAGAATGATCCCAAAAAATTTCCTTTTTCAATTCTAATAATTTTAATTCCAAGAATTAACAATTAATTCACCAAGGTTTGTCATGTCAAAATTCTCACAAATCACATATTTGACATTTTTCAGCACAAGAATATTAGAACCAAAGATAAGCAAGTCATGCACATATAGACAAATAATAATACAAACATTATTATCTATTTTATAAAATATGCACTTACCATAGTCGTAAATATTAAAACCATGTGAGATAATTATATCAAATTTCTCATGTCACGGTCTAGGTAGATATTTTAAGTCATATAAACAATTATTTTAAATGCATACTTTATTCTCATGACTAGAGACAATAAAACAATTGTGTTTATCCACGCATTAAAAATATGATAAAAAAAAAAAAAACTTTAGCTAGATGTGCTCTTTTACTTCTTTCAGGTTCACATAAAGAATCATAACATGTATTAATAGACATATGATAAGAAATAGAAACCCCACTATGTCCCAATTTAAAAAGAAAACGGTCTAAAAACAAATAGCATCATTTGATTCAATAGCATTTTTTAAATCATATGATAAGTCCTAGGGGTGGCAAATGAATCCATTTATTCAACATTCATCCATTACCATAAAAAACACAAATGGATGAATGGATCCAAATCTATCCATTTAATTTTATGGATGGTTAATAGGTCATCCAATAATTTTCAAAATCCAATGGATCATTTATTCAATAGTTAATGGATCAAAATTGATCCAACATAAAAATTAAAGAATTTATGGATAATATTTTACCGATATTGGCCAAGATTTTTTGAGTCGTCATCGACCATGACTATTTTTCAATAGACATTGTTCCAGGTTTTTTGACCAACATTTGCTGATAATATTTTTTGGTCAACATCAATTGAGACTATTTTTCGGCCGACATGGGTTGAGTCCATTTTTTAAAGACATTGACTAGAGTTTTTCCGCCAATATCAGCTAATAATATTTCCAGCTGACATCGATTGATGTTGTTTTTTGGCTGATTTCATCAATAGTTCTTTTAGTTGACATCGACTGATGATGTTTTTAAGCCGATGTCAGTCGATGTTATTTTTGGGCGATATCGACTAAGATTTTTTTGGGCTGACTTTGGTTGGGTTATTTTTTTGCCGATGTCGTCTAGAGTTTTGTTAGTCAACGTTAACTAATGATGATGACCAATGCTATTTTTCAATTTATGTAAATTAGAATTTTTTTATCCAACGTCAGTTGAGGCTATTTTTTTGCTATCATCGACTGACGTCGACCAAAAATTGCCTCAACTGACTATTGATTGAAAAACCTAGTTTTTGTCACTCAAAAAATAGTCTCGATCGATGTCAACGAAAAAACATTAGTCAATGTTGGCCAAAAAATAGGCATGACTGATGTTTGACAAAACAATAGCCATGGTTGACCAAAAAATGGTCTCAATAGACATCGAAGAAAAAAATCCCTTATCTATTGTCGACCAAAAACTTGACCAATAAAACCATAGCCAACCTCAACAAAAAAAAAATCGGTCGACATCGGCCCAAAAATAGCCTAGGTCGACGTCTGTCGAAAAAACTTGATCGATGTTCACCAAAAAATATAATTAGTTGACTTCGGCCAGAAAATAGTTTTGACCAATGTCGACCCAAAGTTAACGCCAATTGAGGTTAACCAAAAACAACCTTAGATGTCTGTTGAGGCTTTATTATTTTTGAAAGTATTGTGAATTTTTAAAATATATTATTTTCAAATGAAAAATATTTAACTTATAAAATATGTTCATTTTTGTGGATGGATTGGATTGACATCGATCCCTGAAAACGTGTTATTGGATGGATTAGATTTTTTATCAAATGGCCCGGATAAGATCAAATCCATTAAATAATTTTTAATGGATCCAAATGAATTATTTGGATTTAATCCATTAAGAGACAAATTAAAATTTATCTAATTCATCCATTTTTCACCCCTAACGATAACAATGTTATAACATCAATAGAAATTATTGTGTATTTATATGAATCAAGATATACAAAGAGATTATGTATAAAAGTGAAATTTAAATATTTAAATTCAACGAGAAACAACACGTAAGCATCTTCCTTATTTCAATTCATATATTTATAATTTATAACATACTTAACGTAATTAACTTCAATGTTAATATAAATATTCCAAAAAGTAATGTGTGAGACAACAAAGATTTTGGAATCTCGTCATATGTTTCAATGCATATGCATATATATATGTACATAAGCAAGACCAATTTTTGATAAAATTCAATAAAACTTTAAGCACAATATTTGTTACATGCATGCACAATAATAGGGACAATTATAATTCATCACATTCATCGTGTGCCCAAAACATAATCAACACATACAATCACAAAAATGCTAAATGTCCAGCTCAATAATAACAATGATCAAGGCAAATAAAATATAGACAATTAAAATACTCTAACTAGATTAAAAAAAACTAAGTATAAATAAATTATTAAATATAATCCAATCATAAGTCTAAGAATGTCAATTATTCATAATACAATGTAGAAAAAGAACTTGATCCATTCAATATATATCTTTATAACCAAGAAATATTCGTGATATATAATTTTCCTCCCAAGTTATAAATTCATGCACTAGAAATATGTAAGTATTGTATCAACAATTGATAAAATATCCATATAATAACAATTATCATGACAACATAATATTCATAATAATCATACTTTAGAGACAATTTCATTAGCAATCTTTTGAAGTGATGTTGTACTTGATAGAAATGGCAGAAAAAGATCGTCTTAAAATTGTTACTATAGATATAAAGTACAACCATAAAAATAAAATGTTGCTGCAAATGTAAAATACAAACAAAAAATAAGGCTAAGTCATAGACTAAGTAGCTCTCTTTAGATGTTTTACGACTCTACTTGAATTGTGCACTAGTGTACAACTTCATTGTCCCTAAATTAAAACAACTCTTAAAAGAAGTCAAAACCTTCTTGGCACATAAGAGAATCCCACTAACTATAACACCCACAAAGAAAAATTCTTAATTACTCGGAAAGTCACTGAAATTGAAAAAACATTATTCCTTCCAATTTTTTCCTTCAACCGTGTGTCTGTTTTTGTTGTACATCATTGTTTTATATAAGATCTTATGACTTTGAGAGACATTAAAATCATTAAAGCTAAGTGATCACAATTTTTGAAATCAAATCACGTAACTGAAAGAATTGGTTTGAATGTTTTTAAACATGAAATCAATTTAAAAGTTTTCCTTAAAACGTTGCAACATTTAATAACAAATAAAAATAAAATATCTTATTAGAAGATTTTAATAAATCATCTCACATATTCTTGTAGATAATGAACCGTGGATGATGAGTTAATGTTGCACTCAAAATTTTCACACTACTTGATTTGGTGCACGACTTTCACAATATCTTTTGTACAAGCTAACAATAACATCGCTACTAATACTTGAAAGATTCATTGCATATTATCTTTTTTCTCAATTTTTATCAATAAATATGATACTTTCTACATGAAGGAAATGAAATGAAGTACCAAAGAAGTAATATTTTTTCTCACCTTGAACTCCAGAGGTAAAAATGTAACATATGAATTTCTTTCATCAAGCTCAATGATAGATATAAACAAATTTCCTTCCTATGAACATCTAAGCAAGAAAAACAAAACTAAAATTCATGTTTTTATCCTTTTGCCTCCATTTTTATATCAGAGTAATCCAACAACACTTTGATGATTATGCTTATCAATATGAAAATGGATTGTCTTTTGTTCTCTAAAATTGTTATATAACAATTATTCATTCTCGATAACAAGAACAAAGACCCTTCATTATTTCAAAATTGGTCAACCCTATGTCCATTGCATTTCAAATAGCAACATTTCTCTCTAGCATTGCATCAAATAGTTTCTCAAAACTTTCAAAAATTGTTTCAATGTCTTGATATTGGGTGAGTTTGTTTAAAATTATTTCTTGAAAAGAAACTTATTTTAATAAAATAAACAACTTTCTATTTTCTTAGTGTGTTTGTCTAAACTGTTTATACTTAAAAAAAAGTTGCTTTCTACTTTTTTTGAAAAGCAAATCCTATCTACTTATTAGAAAAGAGTTTTTATTTATTTTTTTAGTTTAAACAAACGAATCCATTTAGAAGCATAAAAACTCACCACACCACCTCTTGGATCAACAACTCGTTCAACAAAAGAGTGGTGTGGGTTGGATTTAGTTTTCTCTATGTGGTAATGAAGTCTAAGTGCGGGATGATTTGAATGAGAAGAAGTGAAGAGATAGGTGCGAGAATGATGAAAACATAATGAACTTAATGTGATAAAATCCATTGTGTTTCTCTTTTTTAATTTAACAATATTTTAGTATTGATTATTTTATTATAATTGTAATTTGTAATGAAGTGACAATTTTTGGTTGGATGTGTCCAATACCTTATTTTTAAGGTAGTGTCCATACAAAGTTTCTCTCTCTTATTGGACTCAAGTGTTACTTTCAACATATTTAAGTACTATAACTATAATTTGAACTTTTCATAACTCATAGGTCTATTACAATAATATAAGAGTCTTATCATGTATGTTATAAGTTGTAGTTTCGAGGGGCGTTTACATTTTGTCATTTATTTGTTGTAGTAGAATTTTATCATTGTTGTTTGATTAGGCTTATTTATGTGTACCCATGAATATTGAAATAATAAATATCACACTAAAAAGAGGAGTTGAATAGTGTGTTAGAAAAAATGTAAATCTTTTTTTACAAAACTGATGATGCTTACATGAGAAAGTTGAATAAGATGTCAAAACTATTTTTTTATATGTGTCCAACAATTATGAAAATAGTTTTAATGAGATAGTGTTGTAACTATCATCCAATCTTGTATAAAATGTTTTCACAATGGTTTTCAGCAACAGACATATGTGCCCACGTGTTTAGAAATATGCTCAAGAGAATATAAGTTAAATAACAAAGAGTGGGGTAGAAACACTTGATTTATACTGATTCACTTGACTTGAGCTACTCCCATATCTCCTTTAGGTTTTATTAATCAAACTCATTACAAACAAGTATTCTAACCTACCACTCATGGCTATAACAAGTATTCTTTAAGTCATTTCTGGCACACACTTAATCTCTTCTTGAGATTAAGAACACTCAAGTATTCTTTGATCACTAAGTCACTCATGGATTTTCAAACAACAGTTTGAATGAATATAATATTCAAATCTCTTAAAGAAAGGATATACACTTAAGCTTGAATACAAAGAGATAACTTTGCTTCTAAGTTTCAATTTTGAGTGTCTAATACTTTTTGGCAGAATCTCTACACTCTTGAATTTTGAATGAAGTCATGTTTTGTACTGATTCTTGAGACAACTTTTATAGGCTTCACAAATACAGTCATTGTGGGATCCAAGCCTTTCTCAAATCATTATGTTATTAACAACTTATCTTTTCTACTACATGGCAGCTTGTTGATCAGAGAGAAAGATGGGACAATAGTACATTGTGTTTGCGGCTCTTTGCTCCAATAATTGTAGGAATGATTTTATCACTGTGATATCCTTTCATTTTTATTTGCATTTGTACACATGAAATTCAAATGTTAGAGGAAATTCACAACACACATCAAGAAGAAAAAAATTCAAATAATAGAATGTTCTAGTGAGTGAATCAACATCGATATGCTTTCACATGTTGGCAACACATATGAACGATAACTAATAGAATATAAATCATTTGTATAAATTAGTTATATTATATTGGATGCATAAGAACACATAATAAATAGGTATTGGTTTTATACTAATGAAGAAAAAAGAAACAAATTGAGCAATGAATATCTAAATAGGACAAAAAAAAAATTTATAACAACGCGTTGGACGCTAAATATAGTTGTTAGTAAAAACAAGTTCCAGTTACCTTTGGATGATAACTTGTAAAAGAATAAGAATAGAAATATTTACCAATTGGCCTTATATCAAATATGTCTTGTTTCACTTAAGGTAAATCATTAGTCCATCAATAATTTATATATTTGTTATCATCTAAACCATGAGTATCTAGGATAGATGTATCATATTGGATCTTCTAGATCTAACAAATATGACCAAGCACGTTGACAATACTTGTGCTTAGCTCGTATTCTTATCAATATAGTTCAATCTTTGGCTAAAATAGTGAGACTAAAATAATTAATTATTTCAAAATTTAAAGACAAAATGATCAAATTACTTATTTTGCCTTATTTAAACTGTTGGACCAACAAATTAGTTTGAGTCAGTCTAATCCATTTTAGGTTTGTCTTGCAATGGACCAATAAATTTAGTCCTCGAAATATGATATTTAATCCCTCAAACATTGAAAGACACAAATATAATTTGTATTTTGGATGTATAATTTGATTAAATGACAAATTTGATGTCATTTGATAAAATATCCTCTAGAATTAGTTTCCATAATTTCAATATAACATTATTTATCATATTTCTTTGTCTTCTAATGATTATTTTGTCTAACTATTTAATGACCCTCACAATTAAAGTACTAAGTTAAAGCTTAAATGAAGGAAGTAAAGATTTAGTAAATGTTAAGAAGTTTAATTATGCCAAGCAAGTCAAGTAAAAACTCTTATTATAAAAGTATATTGGGTCGATTTGACCATTTCATGAAGTTAAGAGTGAATGCAATAGTTTTGAGTTAGAAGGATATAAGTTGAA